>PVKA01002491.1:0-110283 GCA_004027165.1 Ctenomys sociabilis | reverse complement strand
ATATACTCCACCATGCCTGGATTCATGGTCTGCACCGTGTGCCCTGCATGGCTTGTAGTACCAAGGATGGAACTCAGGACCTTGCGCTTGCCAAGCAGGTACTTATGCCGCCGAGCTATCTCCCCAGCCCCATCCCCCAGAACAGTTATTTGGAAGAGTGAGGGGAGCTGATAACTCTCACAAACGCTCCTCTCAGCTCTCCTGTGGACTCAGCTAGTGGCCTCAGAATAAGTGGTCCCGCTGTGTCAGTGTCTTGGAGTGTCTATGTGGAAACGTTTTCCAAGGCAATGCATGTCATTTGATTTTCCGGCACATCCAGTGGAGAAGCAGCTTGCATTAGGGTGTGGTGGCTGCAGGAGGGTGGGGGTGGGGTAGCTTCTGCATATGCCAGGCTGGAAGAACAAGGAGTGACAGGGGGAGAAACCACAGAGTTTCTTCAGAAGCACTTAGGACCCCACCTCGACCACAGCGGATTACATATTAAGTTTCCACCCTTCTTTCAAGTCTTGGTGCTGCCGTCCATGGTTGTGTGACCTCAAGAAAATTGCCTAACTTCTCTGAGCCTGAATTTCCTCCTTGGTAATGACTAATAATCCCCACCGTATGGCATTTGTAAAGATTAAATAATTTTAAGTACACTAAGGCATGTAGCAAGCTGCAAAGTGATATGCAAATGTGAGAGGTGGCAATGACTTTGAACTTCGTCATGTGGTTCGATTTATCCAAGAGTTGATTTTTCACACTTTGCATTAACTAATGAGGTGGTATCTATAGGCAACTCACTGAACCTTGCATGGATGAGATCCCAAATCTCCAAATAGAACAGTATTCTCCTCCATCTGATCAACTACTTCTGGCTGGTCCAGGGCCTAAAGCAAGCCCCACCACGGCAAGGTGGGGAGCGCAAGCCAGAACTTTCAGTTCCTGATTGATCAACACGTGCACTCTCCCTCTGGGTTCTGATCTGCTTTCTTATCTTTGCGAGTCCTTTAACCAGTTGCCAGGTGAAAATGCCTCTGATCTTTCATTTCGGCCTCCCATGAAGTTGATAAAAAAAAAAAAAAGAAAGAAAAGCATAGGTGGAATGAGGTGTATGAAATCAGTCCTGGTCCGCCCAGCCTCAAGTATTCAAGCATTTTCAGGCTGAAGGTTGGGGTAGGCGCATGGTTGGATTTAAGGGGGTGCTGTGCGTGGGAGAGAGATGAATTATTCACATAAAAGGTCAGTAGAAGCCGGGCATGGTGGCGCATGCCTGTAATCCCAGCACTCGGGAGGCTGAGGCAGGAGGATTGTTGTGAGTTCGAGACCAGCCTGAGCTACAAAGTGAGCTCGAGGCCAGCCTGAACTGCATAGTGAGACCCTGTCTCAAAAAGACAAAAAAAAAAAAAAGGTCAGTAGAAGGGCTGGTCCGATAGCTCAGCAGACTAAAGCGCCTGCTTAAGCTCGATCCCCGGAGTGCCATCCTGGCCCCGCCCCCTGGGCACGCTGAGACAGTGATTGAGACTGGGCGAGGTGGTGCACACCTGTAATCCCAGCTCTTGGGAAGCTGAAAACAGGAGGATCACTACGAGTGCGATCTAGTAGTGAGACTCTGAACACCCTGTAGACCCTGCACTAAATAAAAAAAAGTTCTGTAGGTCTAAATTCTAGTTTTGACGTTCACAAGCCCTCTGTGTATATTTCTATTAATCGATACAGTCTGGAGATTGAATCTGAGCTTTAAGGATCTGGATTCCCTTGAGGTGTCAGTGTGGATATAGTACCACTAGATGGCGATATTAGCAAATTTTCACTCCCGGGGAGAAAAGCTGTTCCTTTGCCAACTTTTTCTTCCCCAAATGCACAAAAGAATGATTCTCCAAAACTGTAAAGAATGAAAAATCCTTTCTTCTGAACACATCGAGCAGCTTTCGCTGGAGATGGACTGGAGCCTTATTAAGAGAAGATGTTTCCTCTCTGGAAGGGCTGGGAGGTGCGGCTGGGGTGTGGTATGGGAATTGGGTTTAGAGTATGTGTGTGCGTGCATGCGTGCGTGTGCATTCGTGCATGCATGAGCGTGTGTGTGTGTGTGTGTGTGTGTGTGTGTGTGATAAGCCAAGGTAGGGAGACCTGGGTTAGCGTAATAAATCTACACCCCAGAAAGCAGCGTCAGATGACAAGTGTTTCCTGACTCTGAAGAACTAGGAGTTGCTGATACTCACACAGGTATAAAACTCACCTGGCTGCATCAGACCATCACTTGGGAAGGCAGTGCCAGTAGACAGGGAAACTGAGGCACGGAGTGAATCTGTTCTCCTGATCCTACCTTCTTGCCAGTTGCTGTGTGTTTCACTATTTCTAATGACTTTCCAATGCCACATGTCTTGTACTGGGGACATTAAGCTTTTGGTCTCAGGCTTGTCAGGCCCCTGATTTTGCAATCCAGGGAATGGGCATTGGACGAGTCCTGGCTGATGGTGGGTTGGTGCAGAGCCAGGGGCGTACAGGCCTATTCAGAAGGAGAGAAAGGTCATTTTAAGTAAGTGCTTATTAATGTGCAAAACCAATCTCAAAGTAAAAAATTAATAACATTTGTTTGGCATTTTGTATGTTTCAGGCTCTGTTCATGTAATCATGTAACATCGCTGTAAAGCATCGTCCTTCTAAGAAAGCTGTGAGATCGAATTATTATCTCTGCTTTCCAGATGCAAGTGAAACTCCGGGAAGTTAAATCACTTGCCTAAGGTCTCACAGCTGGGAGGAGCGGAGCCAATATTCACACCCAGATTTGCCTAACTCCACCTTTGATCTTTCAGCAATCCATGAGATGCTGGCTCTTTGTGACACTTTCTCCATTAATAGTGTCTGATGGAGAAACTTATCAAAGTTTCTTTCCAAAGCACTCATCGCGGTGACATCATCTTCCTGTTGTGACATGGCATCTCCGTGCTGGTGAGTGGGCTCAGGGCCTGGAGTGTTGTTGTCATTAGTGTTACCCCTACAACACACTCACAACTGAACATGTGGCCAGATGTGAGGTGCTTTTGCCAATAGCTTCCAGCACCAGTATCTAAGAGACAGCTGGAGTGCAGGGCTGCTTGGACATGTCCCCACACCTCCACGTTGGGGGATGGAGGGTACACTGGCCCATGGACAGTAGCTGTGTGCAAAGGTCCAGCTCTGATCAACATGGGTGTGCATGACTTCACGTGGCTCCGGACAGCATGTGTGACAAGGGCATGTCTGTCCTCATCTTAGCCTCAAACTCAGGAAGGCATCCTAAAGAAACAGACTCCAGATAAAAATGCCTTCAGCAGTCAAGATTCCTACTGTGTCTCAAGAGGGTGTGAAGTTGAGATGAACTATCTCAACAAGATGTAGGCAAATTACCATCAAGGCCTAGAGCAATAGTTACTATCAAAGAAGTAAAGAGGATGGACTGGATTCCCAACTTAACACAACCCCCTTCTCACCATGTGACTTGGGCAAGTTACCTAGTCTTTTCCCAGGTTCAATTTCCTCGTCTTCCACAAAGGGAAGATGCAATTTATGTCCCAAGATTGCTGTGAGCATCTGGTGAGCTCACGTATATAAAGTATCTGACTGGACACACATTCTGGTAAACAGTAAATGTTCAGTAGATACTAATGGTGACGATAAGCTCAGTTATTGTTTCCTCCCACTCTTACTCCAGGTCCTTCTAGGCACTGGGAAGCCTGTAGCATCTCTGAACCCATCTCCAGCTCAGGTGTCCGCAGGGCTTGGCATCTCTGCTTGGTGCCTGCTCATCTATCTCTCATCCTCCACGCCCTACTCTATGTTTTGCCAGACTCTAGAGCTTAGGTGACAGATTCTCAGGGCTTCAGGAGCCACAGCTGGTTGATGATGAAGTTACTACTTGTGACCAGAAAATGTGTAATGGATCAATGACTGGTGATGCAACTACAGAAACCCAAACCAAAGCCAATTATCTTTCCATGTGCTTTAGATCTTAGTAGGCTTTTGTATTAGGGCTACTCAGAGTCAAATGTGTGTCTAATAAAGATTCTATTCTACAAAGAGGTTGGGAGGACACAGCCAAAGGAAGAGGGGCAGGACCAGTGTCCATCACTATGAGGCTCAGTGGATGGACATTGTCATGTCTGATCCACACCACTGGGTGCCAGAGTTGAAAGGCTCTGTCACAGAAGGGAGGCTAGACGTAGCAGAGCGGGAGAGGATGAGTCTTCCTGAGGTTGTCCTTTTGCAGGAAAAGGAACTATGAATCTAAGACAGAAAGGCCTTAAATGCATAGTAAAGGCTGCCTTAAAATAGTAGTAATGTTCTAGGGCCAGGGAGATGGCTCAGTGGAATAAGCGCTTCTCTGGCAAGCGCAAGGGTCTGAGTTCAATCCCCGGTCCCACCAAAAAAATAGTAGTAATGTTCTAGAACCTGACAGATGCAGAAAAGGATACTGTGACTGCCGCGTCCCACTGCTGCTCACGTGCCAGATGGTTAGGGTGTCTTTCTTCTGCGTGAGTGACCAAGTGAGAGAAGATCAGGAAAATTTTAGGTTGCCTGTTCTTCATGAGAAACACAAATGAGAACTATCTGTCTATCTATCTATCTATCTATCTATCTATCTATCTATCTATCTATCTATCTATCTATCTATCTATCCATCCATCCATCCATCCATCCATCCATCCATCCATCCATCCATCCATCCATCCATCCATCCATCCATCTATCTATCTATCTATCTATCTATCTATCTATCTATCTATCTATCTATCTACTTATTTATCAGTCACAGAATATTTGGGGAAAAAAAGATCAATAAATTTAAGAAAATAAATCCAGCCCATCATACAATCGTCCAGAGAGAACTGCTATTGAAATTTAGATGTTTCTTCTTTTAACAAGATGCCTTTTCTTGTGAAATTTAATACAATTTAAAGATTTGTTTTCTTGGTAGCTAATGATTGTTGTTTTTTAGCCAGGCAATATTTCCCTGAGTCAGGAAGAATTCTCCCATGTTTTTTTTTCTGGAAGCTCTGTACTATATTACCCCTAGGTGGTTGGTGATTCACCTAGAATTGATTTCAGTCGGTGGTATAAGATGGGGATTAGCTGTAGCTTTCCCTTGGAAGGACATCCAGCAGTACCCAGGCCATCTTTCTCCCTATTATTCTTCAGTTTTACTTTTCATTGAAACATTTATTGCTCACATGTTGTAAGATCTCTCTACTCATTTATTTCATGTATTTAGGACAGGGTGTACAGGGTCTCACTACACAGATCAGATTCATAGCGATCCTCCTGTTTCCAGCCTCCCAAGCAATGAGATCACAGGTATGCACCACCACACCCAGTCTCAGTCACTTTCTCAGAGTGCCCTGGGGGTGGGGCCAGCACTGCACTCCAGGGATGGAACTCTGGCTCCTATGTCTGCCTAGGCAGGTGCTTTAGTCCACTGAGCTATCTGGGTGGCCTTCCTAGTCATTCTTCTATTCGTTTTCTCTGTCTGTATGCTAGAAATGAACAGGATGTGTTTTATTTGGGTAACTGGCAACCTCACCATTTCGTGGATGAATGAAATAAAGTCATTTTGTTTTCATTGTTAGGTCCCTGCTGCTGCAGGAGAGGCTGACATGGGACAACTCTCCTTCCTAAAGTGAAGTGTTGGTGCCACTGGGAACCCTGAGCTCTATCCAGAGACCATGGAGGGCAAATGGCTGACGGCATGAAAACCTCCCTCAGCATTCCCTTCCTCCTAAAGTTCATTTGCCAGAACCAGTCAGGGGGCTCCACCCACCCGCAAAGGCTATGACACACTGTCTGTCACATGCCTGGCAAGGGGGGACACCCAAGCTTTGGATGACATTAGTGACATCCACCTCCATGTATCTTACTCATGGATGACAATGACAGTCTCAATGATTGCAGTTTAATCACAATACTGCATACCTGCATAGAGCAGAAAAAAAATCTTCCAACTCTGTGTTTCTTCTTCAAGAGCTTGGCTGAATGGACCTTAGGGAAATGTATGTAAAGTTTAGAAAGCACTCGAGGTCTTTATAAATCCTGTCATGACTTTTATTGAATTGATAGCTCCACGTAGGGGGAACTGACATTTAAAATGGTGAGTGTTCCTGCTCACCATCACGAACCTTTCTCTTTACTTTCCCTCAGAAGTACCTTAACACGTTTTATGAAAGGAATTTAAAATCTTCTGGGTTAAATATTGCCTTAGGTTTTTGATAGCTTTAAATACTATCATAGGGGCTGGGGAGATGGCTCAGTGAAATAAGCACTTTTCTGGCAAGTGCAAGGGCCTCAGTTCAATTCCTGGTCCCACCAAAAATAAATAAATAAATAAATAGTATCATAAATGTTATACCTTTTCGCCTGTATAAATGTTTATGATATATAGAAATTTAATTCCTTTTATGGTGTACACTTCATTTCCAGCATCTTCCTGAACATTTCTCAAAACCTCAAAATTATCTGTAACTCCCATGGCAGTAATATAATCTACAATTATAATGACAGTTCCATGTCTTCCTCTCTGGTCCTTACATCTTTGTCTCATTTTCCTGCCTTCACCTTTCTGGGAGCTGCAGATTCATTATGCAGATGTGGCGGTGAATATTACTGACTTGTTCCTAAGGCCAAAGGAAGATTTTTCGAAGTTTAATTTTGGAAAAAACTGGCTTAGTCAACTTCTCTGTATGTAACACCTGACACCCATAACTTAAAGAAAGAGACCTTTACGTTGACTCTTAGTTCTGGAGGAATGTAGGCCATGGCTACTGGCTGCATGGTGGAAGGTGTGGAGGGAAAGCCTACTCAACTTCTGGCAGCCAGGAAACAGAAAGAAGGAAAGAGGAAAAGAGGGAGCCAGGGCCAAGAACGCATCCTTCAGCTCACACCCCAAAGAGTCTCCTTCACTGAATCAAAATTTGATCACTGAAATCTTATTATATTTTTATCCTTTTTTATTTCCTTTTGTACTTCAAGGAGATTGCTGTTTGTTTTCTGACTTCTAAAATATGTGAAGCAGACTCACTGTATTCTTCTTGTCTATGTATTTTCTATCATTTTGTCTCCTTTCTGCTTCTTTCTAGGTAACCTCTTCTGGTTGATTTTCCTGTCACCTCTTCTCTTGATTGGTGCTGGATTTTCTATTAAACCCGTGTGCTGAGATTTTTCATGTTGGTTATTTTGGTTTTAGGATGCCAGAATTCTAGAATTTCCATTGTTTTTTTTCTCAGATTGATGGTGATCGTGATTCAGCCCATTACCGAAATGCTTTTAAGTCCAAGAGTATCCCTTTGAGCATAGTAAATGCAGTCCTGTTACAGTCTTTCTGTGACTATCATGGCTTTCGCGAATCCTTCCAAGTGGGTGGTAATGGGAATGGCTAAGGGCAGCAGCTCTTAGGGTCCTGTAGCTCCTACCCATAGTTCTTTTATGACGTCACCTATTTTCTTACTTCATCATTTAGATTTTCCTCTTCAACTACACTAATAGTTTAAGGTTCATCAAAGGCAAATGTCTCTGTCTGATTCCTCTGTCTGTTGTAGTACCTAGCAGAGTTCTACCTAAGATGGAGATGTCATGAATAAATGAGTGATTTTAGTTTTGCCTACTCACTTCTCACTTTTTTTTTTGCCTTGTGTGTTCTTCTCCAACCCCAACTACCTACCATTCTCCAATGGGCTTCCTGCATTGAAGCCACACTGGCCTCCATAGAATCTGTGGTTTACACCTAAAGTGTCCCTCAAAACTCTCCTGCTCAGAAGTGGGGCTCTTGGAAGGTGACTGGATCATGGGGCTGCTAATCTCATCAGTGCATTCATCTATGTGCTGCTAGGAGGTAGAACATTGCTGGGAGAGGCGGGTCACAGGTCGCGGGGTGATCTGGAAGGAGACGTTATTGCCTTCATTCCTCCTCTCTCTCTCTGCTCCTTGGCTGCCACGGCCTGAGCAGCTTTCTCCCACCATGTCTGGTTACCATGCCATTTCCACTTTGGAGCCTCCTAAGTATGGACTGAACCCATGGGAACTGTGAAGCAAAATGGACCTCTCTTCTAACTTGAGGGTGTTGGGCATTGTGTGCCTTAATGGGAAAGGGACTCATATTCCCTGTTCCCTAAATAAAAATAACATACCCCAGCCTCAGCATCTACACTATCACTTTTCCTTCTACTTTGCAGGTCCTTCCTTGAGGACCCATCTGTTTAATCTCTCATCTCATTTAAATCTCTTCTTCAGTGTCGCTTCTACATAGAGATTTTTGCTGGCTACCTTGAGTGACAGCATTAATCTCTCTCGAATGCCCTATTCTGCTGTGTCACCTTGATTTATTTTTCTTCATTGCATTAGCACCACATGATAGTGCATTATAAATAACTCTGTTGCTTATCTGCCTCTCCCAGTAGTTTAAGAACTCACCGAGGGCAGGAACTTTCATTTTGTGTGCACCTGCACCTCAATGATTTCCAGGATGTTGAAGTAGCTAGAACACGGAAATCCTTCAGTAAATATTAGTTGAATTAGTGCTGAGTTACTTGGTGTGCATAAAATTAAATTTACTTTTCTAATAATTCTAAAAATTTTATTATTATTATTATTATTATTATTATTATTATTATTATTATTATTATTATTATTATTTTGGCAGAACTGGGAATTGAATTCAGGCCCTTGCACTTGCCAGGGAATCATTCATTCCACTGAGCCATCTCCCTGGCCCCTTTTATATGATTATTGACTCCATTTTACCTGGGAGTGAACAGAGGCCCAGAGAGATTATTTGTCACCCAAATATCAAGGAGACACTGTTTAGGGAATAATTGAGCTGAGTTTTGAACACAAGTATGTGCCTTTTAAACCTAGCCAGGTCAGGCATGCATGCAGAACAAATTTCTATTGAAACACGTATAGAAAAGTAAAAGGCAAGTTGGGATCCAATAACCACTGTGAAGGACATAGAGAGCATTGACACAGCAAGCATTTTCTTACAGGCCAACAACCCCCTTAGAGCATTTCATACCACGACTTGCTGTTAGGATTCTCACTTCCCTTGATACCTGCATCAACCACCACTTGGCTGTTTCAGTAGCCTGGCGGATATAAGCAGTTGTGTTGGCTAAATGGTGTCCAGATAAGCAAAACAATGAATGGCTCAGGAAAGCAGAAATGACAGGTCTATCGATGCAAGCTCACCCAAATGTCAAGCACTGTTCTTGTACACCTGCCCATTCATCTTATCATTTTTTAGAAAACATTTCTGATAAGCCCAACAGATGGGCTGCTACTCCCAGGGCCTCTTGAGATGAATTAATGGAGGCATCTGCTTCCTTGGGCTTTATGATTGCTTTCTACTAAGTTGGAGCAAAATCAGAAGCTTCTGAGCCAAGTGCAAGGGCAGAAGAGCTTCCAAGAATCCCTGGGATTCGAGAAGTTCAGTCCAGAGGTGAGTGGGAACTTCACATGCAAAGCCCCATTCTCATCCCTTGCTGGTTTGCAAAGGAGGTTGGAATACCATTCATTCCCTTTACAGTTTCACTGATATATCACTCAAGAATGAGAAGGAAGCAATCCTTAGAAAAAGAAGGAATGACTCCCAGGGAATCTTATTCCAAGCCTGTTTAGCATGAAATTGCCCTACCACCATTTAGGCATGCAGTGGACTTCATTCTGGACAGAGTAGCAGATCAAAACCCAAGTTTGGGGTCAAGCTGAATGTGGCTGGAATTTGGGTGATAGCTGAGTAGCCCAGAACTAGTGATTTCATCTGAATCTTAGATTTCTCCTTTGTAAAGTGGGAATAGTGCTTGGTACTTGGTATTGCTGTAAAGAGTACATGCAACCATGTACTGGTGGTCAGGAACTCCATCTGACATGATAGGGCACCAGAAGGTGGCAACTATTATTTGGTTTAGAAACTAGAGGGACTGGCCCTTTACATGACTAGCCAGAAACCAGCTTTCAAGTCACCTTATGACCTTCCCTTCTTTGTAGCCATGGGCAACTTTTTTCTGTCTCATAGAACCATAGATCTCAAAATATACTTTTGTAAGAGTCATCTGGGTTTCTATTTAAAAATACATCATCTCAGTTCCCATTTACCAGACTGTGTATCTCAGTAGATGCACTGCGGCTCAGAAATCTGTTTTGAGCAGAATACCTCTGCTGGAGACTGAAGGTTTGTGTCCCTACTTTCCAAATTCATATATAATCTTAGCTCCCCATGTGATGGTATTAGAAAGTGAAGCTTTCAAGAGGGAACTGAGCTGAGAGAGGGGAGTCCTTGTGAATGAGGTTAGTACCCTCAGACAAAAGTCCCCAGAGAGCAGCGAAGACACAGTGAATGGATGGTGGCCATCTATCCATGAGGAAATGGCTGCTCTCCAGACTCCCGATCTTCTGACACCTTTGTCCTAGGCTTTTCAGCCTCTAGAAGTTAGAAATAAATCTCCGCTGTTTATAAGTCTTGTCTACAGTATTCTCATGTACTGGTCCATGGGGGAAAGCAGTCTTAATCCCTTGTACTGGGGCTTAAGACATCCTTCCTTATCGCTAGGATAATTTTGACTGAGAAATATTGCCTTGGGATTTACAGACTGCTGATAAAGCCTTGTTGACTCAAATGCAAAATATCCTCATGAAGACCAAAATTGGAATGAATAATCCTCCAAACTCCTTTGGAAGTTGAACTCCTTATGCAATTTGCATAGTTACAGCACCTTTTCGTCAAGTGCAAATGAGACTCAAATGAATGTTTGCTGTGACCCAGCAAGAATGTCTTCTGGTGGCAGGGAATGGGGAGAGGGAAAGAAGCCCGAGTACTGCAGGGAAATCAACGCCAGCCATGAGACACCTGGCTTCTGGCTTCTGCTCCGTGTTTACACAACTTGAGCGTATCACTTTTGGATCTGTCCCTCCTTCAGTGAAGGGAGAGTGGCACCTGCTGCCCCGTGTTCATCTCAGAGACATCGTGGCTTTCGATGACATGAGCAGGCTACAAAAAGAGCAGCTGTGGTGAGCATGGGAGACCAGGAATTGTAATTGGTGACCGGTCTGGAAGGCAAAGCCAGTCACCCCCTACAATCAGCTGGAGTCTAGTGGAGGGGAGCAGAAAATAACTCAAGTGTTTTCCACAGAGGGAATTCAATGCAGGGAATAATCACAGGGTCAGAAGAGCTGCAAAGACAAATTGCTGGTGGTGAGATAACTCAAAGGTTAGCAAGAAGAGGGAAATTACTAGCATTTGTAAATGCAAAAGAGCAAAGGGGGAAAATAACATTATCTGAGTCCTTAATGGGCTTGTCTGGAGCAACAGGGGGCCATGGACGAAAGGGAGTGACTGATTTCTAGAGGTATGTGTAGGCGGAGAGGGAGCAGAGAGATGCCCCTGCTTCGCACTTCCTCTATCTGATTTTTCCTTGGCTAAACTCAGAGGGCTGCTTCTCCTCTATAGAATTCAGTCCCTTATGGACAATGTACAGTCAGCTAGAGGGTGGTTCTGTTTTTCTTTCCATTTCTCTCTCTCTCTTTTTTTTTTTTTTTTGGTTGGCCAGCCTGCCTTAAGGGTGGGTCTCGTAAGGCAGGTAGAGGTGGGGATTGAACTGTGGTATCCTGCACCTGCATTTGCATGAGCAGGCGCTTAAACAACTGAGCTAACAGCAGGCTCCTTCCATTTCTCATTTCTGCTCCCTGCAAAAGTGTGCTGCTCAGGAAGACAGCAGAGTTTCCCAAACAAGCCCACAGTACCACTTCCCTAGACAGCCTAATAATCAGAATCACAATAATCAGAGCTCTCTATTAACTTTGTCTCCTTAAAATTCCTGTGTGGTTCCTTATAATGTCAAGACACCTTAATCAAAGGAGTAGACAGTTATGCTTAGAGAACATTTCTTGACCAAACATGGACAATGGGTTTCTAACATTTCAAATGAGTCGATACTTGCATGGCAGATAACATAGCTATAAAACTCAGAATATCTGATGATTATTTGACTTGGGTTAATTGGGTAAAGTTTAGGCAAAGGTTGGTTAAATCTCTTACAAACAGCTCACTTCCCTGCTTCTGCAGACAAGGAAAAATATGGACTGTATGTTTAGATAAAAACTTGATTGAGAGCCATTTATTTTCTTACGTACCTTGGCCACCACGGAGGCAGCCACCCAGACCTCTGCAATCTTAGCCTTTGAGGCTTCTAAACATTTTTTTGAGTTGAGTGTTGAGTGCTGCCTAGGTGCAGCATGGGAGAGAGTAGTTTTCTTGGTTCTCAGACTTGCCCGTTAACAAAGAGCCAGGTCTAGGCAGAAGATGGATGTGTGGGGAGATCCTTTGCCCTCAGATCCATCCTTGCACTTTCCTTCCTTTGGGCCTCCTCCTTCTCCTCATCTGATGTCTAAGGTTGGAAGACTTCTCAGGCTCTGTATTTCAACAGAACCACATCATTTAGGACTCTTTCCCTAGTACGAGTTAAGCAACCAGGGACCACATGGATCCCTCCTATTTGATAATCCAGCCTGAAATCTAGGGTCAGGGTGGATGATTGGATATCGTGGCTCAAAGATTCTATGCACTGGCATTGCTTATTCTCATTAAAAGGTCTCATTCCTAGAGAACCTTCTCAGACTTCAGACTCAGACTCTAAGGGTAGAGCTAAGGCATCTGGCTTTGTCTTCCCAGGTGATTTTTTCATACATCTTAATATAAGCTCATGGGAATTTCTTGAATGAAAAATGTGTGAATGAATGAATGAAGGAAGGAAACAACAAATGAGGACAGTATCACAATATATTTATCCGTCTTCCGGGGGGCCTGTGTAGGTTACTTTCAGTTGTTCAGTTTGCAAATAGTGATGTGATAACTGTATGTCACCTTGTGAGTGTGCAATTGAGCTTCCTTACGCTGTATCTGAACATAGATTTGCTAGGTGCAACTTCTTCTTCATTAGATATTTAACAAACTTCCCTCCAACATATTTATAACAATCCACACTTCCAACACAACACAACAGTGGGCAAACATTCCTTTCTGATCACGTCATGGCCAATATCCATTATCATCAGGTGTTTTATGCCCATCAATGTGAAGAACACAGAGTCGTCCTTCGTATCTCAGTTCGCACTGCTCTAATTATGAGGGAGGTCAAGTATTTTTTATGAGCTCAATGATGCCTATTTTTTTTTTTTTTTTTTTTTTTTTTTTTTTTTTTTTTTTTTTTTTTTTTTTTTTTTTTTTTTTTTTTTTTTTTTTTTTTTTTTTTTGTCTTTTTGAGACAGGGTCTCGCTATGCTATTCAGGCTGGCTTTAAGCTCACTTTGTAGCTCAGGCTGGTCTCGAACTCACAACAATCCTCCTGCCTCAGCCTCCCGAGTGCTGGGATTACAGGCATGCGCCACCACGCCCGGCTAATGATGCCTATTTTTATTGACTTTATTCTATACTTTTTAATTTTAGCAGTGACCGTGCATCATAAAACTATATATTTTTTTTTAAAAAATGTGACTGTCACCAATCGAACAATTTTTATTTGAAAGAGAAAAGGTAAGTTGTATAAACCTTTGTGCTTTCTCAATTTTGCTGGAACAAAAAACTGTTGCTATCTGGCCGTGGAGCACACAGCAATTCTTCTCAAGCTGAGGGTGCAGATGGGAAATCTATAGAAATGCCCTGTGATTCCCGAGGGACACATGAAAACTGATGGAAGCATGAGCCAAGGGCAGCCTCAGCAAAAGTAGAGGCAAGGTAGAGGCCGAGAGAGGGTGCGGCAAGGGCACAGGGTCCTGGCAGGGGCAGAAAAGGACCCCATGGGCCTGAGCATCATGGCTCAGGGCTGGCTGCATCCCCCTGGAGGAGAGGGTGAGATGGCAAGGGAGGGCTTCTGTGTCACGAGGAAGGTTTGATTCCTCCCACTGGAAGCAGTGGAGCAGCAGGAAACAAGCAGCAGGAATTTCTGGGGAGAAAAGACGAGGGCTGGTTGACACCACTGCAGCTGCATGTAGAAGCCCATTGTCAGAAAAAAGACACTTAGCTACATACTACCGGGTATTTTGCTTATTGTTAGGATTTGCTTTCAGGTTTCTCTTAAAGTCCAAACATTAAGTCAAAAATTCTGGGGATAAGGGAAGGAAAAGATGGAAAAGCTCAATCTCCATAAGGTAATGGTTTGCATCCTCTGGAAGCTTGGGCTGCTACTTGCTGGACCTTGGGGTCCTCTTTGTGGCCATGCAGGGCTGGGCTTACTAGGAAGCGGGAGGACGTGGTTGCTTCATCCTTTGAGGTCATCTGTAAATGTAGCTCCAATTTGAGCCAGTGAGATAGCTCAGTGGACTAAGTGCCTGCTTAGTTAGGTAAGGGTCCTGGTCCCAGCCATGAGTGCACTGAGCTGGCCACCAAAACTGGGCATGGTGGTGCACGCCTGTAATCCCAGTGCTGGGGAGGCTGAAAACAGGAGAATCGCTATGAGTCCCACCTGCATAGTAGATCTTGTGCTAAATATATTTAAAAAAAAAAAAGTAGCTCCAATTTAATGGAGGCCACTGAGAGTCAGGGTCTGTGTGCAAAGGTCCTGGAGGTGAGGTGTCTCCCTAGGTCCTGGTTGTCCTACACACACACACACACACACACACACACACACACACACACACACACACACACACACACTTCTAAGGGACCAGCATCTGCAGACCTGGGGCTGTGGTGCCCAGCCCAGCACTTCTGGCATTTCCGGTGAAGCAAACCTCTTGGCAGGCCCAAGACCCAATGCTATACCCTGAGACTTCCCTGTCTTGTGAAGAGACCTGGGTCCTGACTCAGTTCTCCTGCTCTGACCCAGTGGCCACCTGTGCTCCCGGGGAGCCTAACAGAGTCTGGGAAACTTTCAAAGAGCAGTTAATCACTAACTACCTGGAGATAAGAGAGAAAATGAAACAATTGAGAAAGTGCCCAACCCAGAGCTAAGAGCTTCCCTGCCCACACATGCCAGGATCTAGCCTGCCAGCGGAACACACTGAGGTTGTTCACCGGAGAAATCTACATGTCGGGCCCCAGGGTCTGGGACCCCGCAGAACACCAGAGCTGCAGGGTGGATGGCAGCTGCTGCCCTTTCCCCTCTTGGACCATTTCCTTCAGCAAAGTTTCAGCCTTGAGGATAAAAAGGCACTGTAGCTCAGGTTTCCCTCATCTCTAAAGTCTAGGTCTGCAAGTCAGTTTTGTCTATTCTCTCCACTAGCTCTGTGGGACATAGAGTTGCAAAGATAAATCAGACAGGCACTCAGCCGGCCCTGACCTCTCCGCGGAACGAGTGAGGCAGGTGGCGTGCCTGCCAGTAATCCGCAGACTACATTGGTGGAGGAGTAGACAGACAAGCTGAGATCAAAGAGGAGAGGGGTCAGCTGCGTGGGAGGTCAGGAAAGGTGCTTTGCGCAGGTCGTGATCACAGTAATTAATGGAGCAGTTGCCAGTGGCAGGCATTAGCCTACGGCATTCCTCCACCCTCTAATCACACCACCATCCTGCCTGAGAGGCATTGGCCCCACTTTACTAGGGAAGGTTTTGTGCTGCAAAACCTTGCAACCATTCCATTTCTTTCCACCTGCCCCTTTTCTATGGCCAAGGTCTAAAACTTTCTCAGGGGAGTGCATTTCTTTTTCTTTTTCTTTTTTTTTTTTTTTTTTTTTTTCCAGCCAACTCTTGGCTTCTGGCGAAACCAAAACTACCAGTCTTTCATCCCTGCTGCAAACAGCCATGCATGCCTTGGTATGAATAATGCTCAGCGGCCAGGCATCTGGGAGCAGGAGGCTGGAAGGAATGCTGGAAGCAGAGGCAAAATTCTCTCCATCTGAGGAAAGGGAGCCACCTGAGGCACTTGGTTCCCGGATTTTCTTAAGATCTCACTAACCTGATTGATAACCCCAAACTACTCTTGACGTCTGCCTTCCGAGAACTCCTGGATGAGTGCACCTACCTTTTTCTGATGATATCAGCAGGACCCTGCGGGGTTACCTCATTGATTTTATTACCTTCTGTCTCTTCAGGATCTTGGAGATAAAAACCACCTCCTGAGAGGCTGCTGGAGAAGCTGCACCCAGGCACTGCCAGCTGCCAGTCCAGCTCTGGGAGGTGTAAGCCACAACCTCTGTCTTGTGGCACTGCGCTGTGCTCCACTCGTGGGGGGGGGGGGCTGCAACTTGGGTGACATGGGTCACCAACCTGGCCAAGATGGACTCACCCCTCTTGGTCTCAGGGGCTCTTCAAAGACAGCTTAGTGGATTGGACGAGGATTAGCTGGATGCCAGAGAAGAATATGTTGACCCTCCTGGGCAGGGTTCAGAGACGCAGCTGAAAGCCTACCTGACTCTATGACTGTCCTCTCTCCTGCCCCTCTGACAATGGCCAACTATAGTTTTGGTGGGGAGTGTGTAGCATGGGAGCTCACTATATGCTAACTCATTTAAACCTCCCTGTGACCCTGCCCAGCAACTTTAAGTAATGGGTGCAGCCTACATGGTTAGAAGGAGCAGGGCTGGACTTTGAGTCCAGACACACTGGCTCCAGTGGGAGTTTGGCAGGAATGCAGAGTCCCTGGTTTCCTCCAAAGTCTCTGAATCAGCCTCTTTATTTTAGCAGGTGCATACTGGAGCATGAGAGGCACCACCTTGGCCGCATTGCTGGGTTCTTCTGGGAGGAGGTTTAGTTCTTAAACTATTATGTTCTGTCAACCAGCCAGACTTTACCAAGCTCTGTGCCTGGCAACTGATTGGAGTAAAGAGAGAAACGTCCTCCTGGGACTCTGGCTGTGCTCCTCGTGGAGTGGGGTGGTGACTAGGATGAGGCAGTTCAAGCAGCCAGGATGCTTAGACCTGAATCCTGGCACCACCACTTGATGGCTGGGTGACTGAGGTGGAGTCGCTGCATGATCCTTGATCCCACAATCCTCCTTTATGAAACAAGGCAAGTGAGGCAGGAGAAATTCAGCACGCAGTGTATTCTATGTGCACAGGGCTGGCACACAGTGGGCTCTCAGGGAAGAACTGTCACGAGCTGGTTACTATGGCTTGATTCACCACCGTAAAGACACAGCTCCTCTGCTTCCAAATGAAAAAGTGTTCCAGGCTGAGGAATACAGGGACACTTGGTTTCCTAGAACCCCCTTGTTGCACAAGGGAGTCTCAGGCTACCCCTCTCAGTGGTCTTCCTCTGCCCCACCTCTGTGAATAGCTCAGTAATTTGGGTAGAGATGAGAGGTGTGGACAGTGATGAGGAAGGATCTAGAATCCTGGCCTCTGAACTCTGACACCTCCCACAGGAAAGGGAGCAAATAGATCTGAAAGGCTCAGATGGTTTCACTTTTTACCTCACTCTCCCCTTTTCTTCTTCTTTTTTTTTATGGAGTTTATTTTTATTGCCTGAAAATCTTATCTTCTGGACTTAGAATGGTTTCTTCAGATCTTAAAGTAATTTGGGCAATTTGCACTATTCAGAATAGCACAGAAACAGCTTAGATTGGAATAACAAGAACAAAAAACATTTTTGGAAGACTCAGTGACTTAACATATCAAGAGCACACAGTACAGTAACTGGCTTGGAGTAACAGAAAACAAATACAGGCAACAGTTCAAGTAGGATGGGTATTAACGTGGGCACCAAAAGATGACCCAGAACTATTGTCAGCCAAATGCTGTTGCTTGCGTGTATTTCTTCTGCTCTTCCTCTGAGCCAGTTACTGCACTGTGTACTTCTGATACATCGGGCCACCGAATCCTCAAACAACTTGGTGCTGCACAGTTCTCATCGTTACCTCCATTTTATCCCTGAGATAACTGAGGCTCCACATGGTTAGGAAGCTTGCCTGAGGCCTCTCAGCTACTTCTCTGTAGTGGATCCAGGAATTAAATCTAGGTTTATTCAGTTCCAAAGCCCACATACTAAACCACTGCAGTGATGGCCTTGATAAGATAAATGCAAGTCATTACTTGGCTGAATAGGAAGCTTATTGAGAAAGTGTCTCCAACCAAGACCACTGGGTTCTCAATTTGGCTGACCATGGGACTCCCCGCAGGAGGACACAATGCCTCACCTTTAAATGACTCTGACTCACAGGGTCTGTGGCCATCAGCCAGGCTGCTCTATTTTGTTGAAACTGAGAGTTAATTGGACACAGGCCTTGGTAGGGTTCATTGCCCAGGAGACCAACTGAGATGACTGGGACTCAGGGGTGCTTCCTCATCTAGAGAAAGGGCCACTGGCTTTCTTTCTTTCTTTCTTTCTTTCTTTCTTTCTTTCTTTCTTTCTTTCTTTCTTTCTTTCTTTCTTTCTTTCTCTCTCTCTCTCTCTCTCTCTCTCTCTCTCTCTCTCTCTCTCTCTTTCTTTCTTGGCAGAACTGGGGATTGAACTCAGGTCCTTATGCTTGCCTGGCCACTGGTTTTCTGAGACAGAGGGTCATTAGCTCTGAGGGGACTTCTGGGGAGTGACCTTTGTGCTGTGTGAGATTCAGATAAGAGGGAAAGCTGCTAGGCAGAGGCTGAAATCCAGGCTTAGCCCTGGGGCTTCTTTCTTGGAGAAGATCAATGAAACCTACTGGTGGCTGGAAGGTGGGTGAAGGAATTAAGGTGACATATATATGAGATGAATTAAAGCATTAAGCCTTAAATCTGTAGGATATTCCACTCTTGAGAGCCCAAGAAGAGGCTACTTTAAAAGCAGAATTGCTCTTGGCTATTTCCAGCCTGATGGCCTCACCACATACACCCAACTTTCCCAAGCTGCCAGGCTTTTCTACATTTACCATGGGTCCTATTAGCTTCACAGTTTTTCTTCAAAATGATTCACCCATTAAAGAATAAACTCCAGTGGTCTCCAGCAAGCTCATCACAATTTACTATATATTTCATAAAGAACTAGAATTTTCAACATGAAGAAGTGATAAATGTTTGAGATGGAAATGCTAATTACATTGATCATTATGTAGTATAAACATGTATCAAACTGTCACACTGTACCCTATAAATATGTGTGATGACTCTGTATTCATAAAAAAGACTTTGCATGTATTTGCAAGGTGAGCATAATGCTATCTCCAATGGAAAACAGGGAGCATAAGCCACCCATTAGAATGAAGTTTTTGTAAACAGGATAAAACCCGACAATGCAGTTGCCTTCTCCACGGGTCCTGCAGCCCCAGGTCTTTTTGTGGCGAGGAGATGCCTGTATACTGACGTATGCCTGATTCCTTTGACGTTTGGGAAGCGTTAATAGAGAACTGGAGAAAATACACATCTCTCATGCTGTGATTCGATTCTGTTTACTTTAAAGTCCATGGATCATCTACACCCATAGGCCTGATAACTACTAATAAATACTACAGCCCCAGAATATAAGCAAGAATTCCTGTTTTACTTTTTAGAGATCTGTTCATTGATTGCTGGATCACAAGGCCTTGGGTTAGTTCCTGGAGTATAGCAAGTGTTTATGTATTTATTAAAGATATGCATGATAAGGCTTTGGGCATGGTTATAGCCTGATTTAGCTTCTTTCCATGCTGAGAGGCTGAGTATAAAGGGGAGAGACTGTCAAAAAAGCCATTTAAATGTTTTGGTGCCTCCATAAGAGCTCAGCTTCTCATAGGTCTGTGAACTTGGGGGAACTCGCCCAGGGCCTGCCCGGCCTCAGCTTGTCACATACACTTGTGACTACATTGTGAGGGTGACCCAGGATCAGGGATGGGCAAGCACTTCAAAAACTGTGCAGTCCTCTGCACAGGGAACAGTTACAGGAAATGCCTGACTATGGCCCTGATGACATCCTGCCTGTATCTGACTGCTGGGGGAGATGTGGTCCAACACCACACTGTAGAGTTCAGAGCAATTTGTCTGCCTTCTTCTAAAAGAGAACCTGCTTGCTTCCTCAGTCCTTGGACTATCATGCTGTCAAAGGGAGGATACAGTCAGATCTCACATTGTTGAGACCAGATTCTGTGTCCTCCTGAGTACTGCAAAATGTGACTGAGGAGACTCATGTCATCTTCCTCATAAGTGTTTACTTGTAGTAAAACCATTATTATATATCTATGAATATAGATATTACTATAATATTGGTCCTACTAATAACACAAGAACATGTACTTGACTGTGACTGAGCCAATTTTGCCCAGTAAATACAGAACAGATTCAATTAGTTTTTGATCCTGAGCTCAGCCCTTTGGTTTTGTTACCACCTTGTAAACCTGAGGATGCTCTGTATTTATTCCTAAGGACTTGTAGTTAGAACCTGCTAGAAATATCTCCCAATGTATTCCCAATGGTCATTGCCCTTCATAACATGTCTTTCATTCAAGGCTTTATGATTTCCCTAGCAATGAAAGAGAGGATATAACCATGTGGATCAAGGCAGCAGGGTTCATGTGGGACCTGCCAAGTGGGTGAGGCCAAGGGCCATTGCTCATGTCTGATGCCTGCCATCTATCATGTGGTAACAGTCATACCATGTCATTCCTCATTTCTTAAATATATATATACAGGTGCCTAAAATGCACCAATCACAATGCTAGTCCATCTGGGGGGAGAGACAAGTAAATATAGCACAATGCAAGATGATAAGTGCTAGAGAAAGAAAGAATCAAGAAGAGGGAGGTCCCACACATAGGTAGGGACTGATTGGGCAGGGAGTCAGCCCATTAGGAAGCTCAGCTAGGGTTCAGATCTGAAGGGTGGGTAGTGGGGAGCTAGGGGAATGAGGAGGAGTAACTGTGCTCTGTGCATGCGCAGCAGAAGCACTAAGTGGTAGGGGTAGATAGACTGGGGGGATGCTACAAATTTAGGCCCTGTGATACTGTAAAATACACGTTTGGTTTTCAGACAGTTTTCTGACATAGAGCTCTTGAAATCTTTGGAATCTTGAAGTGGTAAGTGCCTAAAAAGACATGCACTTATGCTAAATGCTGAACTATTGGCTGGCCACCCTCAGGTGCCTCTGGGATGGACAGTGGTCATAGGAGAAACCAATCATGTGATTACAGGGTTGGAACTCAGCTTGATTCCACCTTTGGGGATTGGAGAGGGATTGGTTGACCACCAGTGAACAGGGTGAGTTCATCACCCAAAACGTTGATCACTTGTAAGGAAGCCTTCACAAATTCCTTGAAATCATAGAGCTTTGGGGCTTCTAGGACAGTGAAAGAAAACAAGAACTGGGATACCCAGCACCACAAGGAAGGTAGTCCCTGTGCTTGATATCCTTTCAGACCTTATGTACATATCTCTTCATCTACCTGTTCATTGGTAACCTTAAGATATCCTTTATAATAAACTAATAAACATAAGTAAGTGTTTCTCTAGTGACTAATTCTAGAAAATTAGTTTAACCTCAAGGAGTAGGTTTTGGGATCTTCGGTGTACAGCTGGAGAAGCACAGGTTAAAAAAGACCTTTTGAGGGGCCGGGCGTGGTGGCGCATGCCTGTAATCCCAGCACTCGGGTGGCTGAGGCAGGAGGATTGTTGTGAGTTCGAGACCAGCCTGAGCTACAAAGTGAGTTTAAGGCCAGCCTGAACTGCATAGTGAGACCCTGTCTCAAAAAGACAAAAAAAAAAAAAAAAAAAAAAAAAAAAAAAAAAAAAAAAAAAAAAATGCACATTTTGGGTAATTGATTACAATCATTAAAAAAAAAATATATGGACCTTTTCCTAGGAAGGCAGCATATGAAACATCAGAGTACCAAGAAGGAGACAGTAACACTGGCTATTCAAACATGATGGAATGTGTAAGCTGATGTTTTCTTATACAGACACTGCCCCAATTATGAAATACTTTTCAGATTTTTTCTTTATAGTATCTTACTGCTAATTTTTTACACTGCCTTTTTGTTGAGATGAATGGTAGGGCTCTGACATATTATTACAATCAGAAGCTTATACTGGTATAATATTTTTCTGGAGGGGTGTCATGTATCTGAAGCAGATTGTGCATGTCTATGTAAGAGATGTAATCTTTGTAGTACATGAAGAATATTTGTACCTTCATTTCTTGACATGACAGTTCATGATCCTTGTAGCATATTGAATTTGTTTTGTCTCTAAAAACTGGTTAATCCATTTTAGAAATTATAAGTTTACAATACATTAAAAAAAAAAAAGACCTTTTGAACTGGTGTCAGAAGTGGGGCAGGGGACAGTCTGTGGAACTAAACTGTCTGACAGATCTCACGTGCTCCCTAGGTGTTTCCTGTGACATTGTTTGGTTAGTGTGTGAGGAAAAATCCTGTACACATTTGGTCCCAGGGGGATTCTGTGTGAATATAGTAGAAGAGATAGAATTTGTTTTTTTCTACTCAGGTACTCAAAGGAGAACTCCTTGGAGAGAAGTCTGGAGAATTAGTTCTTTTGAATTATTTTATGAAGGCTTAGCTTTATTCCAAAGTGCAAGGGACCATTAATGGATGGGAGAGTAGAGGAGAAGATGTACATTATAGGAAGACCCCTGGCCTCTCTTCTCTTGCCTGTGGTTATAGGTCCTTGAAGGGCTTCAGGGCAGAAGTTCATGAGATACATCCATGACCAGAACTGTCCTCACTCTGCAGCAGGATTGAGTTTTAGCTCACATACAACTTAGAAGAAGATGGCAACTAATAACTCAACTCTAAACAGCAGAGCTTCCATGGAAGGCAGCACCTGCAAATGTTGCTCACCTGGATTGTTGAGGGCTTAGTGACAGAACAGGATTCCATGCATCTTGTGCTTTCTTAATTCTTTTCCATTCTCTCTTCTGCATCATGCCCTTCATCATCCTTTCCCTGCCCTTTTCTCTTCCACCTGCAGCTTTCTTCACTATGCTCAGGTATTCTGGATTTCACTTGTGTCAGAGATGATCTGACTCTGGTCATAGAAGAGACATTACAAGGGTCAGCTGAGGAGGGCTGGAAAGGCTGCCTGGTGCTGGAGATAGATAACCTGCTCTTCTAGCCCTTTTTGCACCAGCCACTAACTGCCAGCCACTAACCACCATCCACTAACCACCAGCCATGCTGACATGGGGCAGTACTACCTTTCCTTTCTGAATCTCTTTCCTCATCTCTAAAATGGAGGTGGTTTTGTGGGGGTGGTGGAAAATTTAAACTGAAGTTTTGTTTGTGAAATTTCTTTGTAAGTTGCAAAGCTCTGATTCTATATTTCTTTAGGATTACATACTGTTTTTCGGTGAGATTCTGCCAGAGGTATGACGGGGGTGGATGGAGAGATCTGTTGTGCTAGGTATTTTTTTTGTCATATAAATACGAATAAATGTCTGTCACAATTTTTTAAAAAACCTTTCCTTTCCTAACCTTAATCTCTATTAATTAACCATTTGTTGTATATCCCTCTAGAAATACACAGACTGCATGTATTATTAAATACTACCTTTGCTTAATTCTATGAGAAGAAAGATCTGTAATAATAGTGTTTGGATAGGATACCCTGTCTGCATCTTATACTATGGATAACCACTAAGAAGATAACAATGCAAAATGCATTAATTATTGAAAATATCCTATTAATCAGCTTTGAAAAAATAAATAATACTATGCAATTATAAAAGAATGCCAACATAAGCCTTATTGTTCGCTTGTTTTTCCACTTTTTAATGGACACCTTTCAACAGTATGGCATGTTGCTCTCCTCAATGGACCATCATTTATTTAGACATTCCACTATTGAACACTAAAGTTACTTTCAATTTTTAATCATGTACATATATCTATGTGAGAAATTTCTAGAAACAGAGTCACTGAGTCAAAGCATGTGAGCACACTAAATTTTGATAGATACTGTCAAAGTGTTTCGCACAAAGTTATAAAAATATATCCTCCCATGGACAGAGTATCTACTTCCCACACTAGAACCAACCACGGGTTTCACCAATTCTGTTGGGTCTTTAACACCATGGAACTCTCTTCTTCCCAAGTGGCCACGTGGACACTGACCAGCTTCTTCTCATTGCTCCTTAATCACACAAACCTGGGCCTTTATGACACTGGTAAGTATCATACCATGGCTATTGGAGAAACGATTTGAAATAAAATGGTTGAAAGCTAGGATCTTGCCAAAGCTTGCTATGAGGATTGAATGGAGTATCCCTGTTCAGTGGAGCAATTTCCTTTGAGCCTATAGAGAGTTTTGTCACAATAAGCAATTAGTAATGATTTTGTTATTATGGAATGTGCAGAAACACTGATCCTGTGTTTGGTAGAGAGAGGAGGAACGTGAATTGGTCACATTGTGTTTTAAAATGCGAGTCTGTGTCATTGTCAAGCTGTGAGTGGATTCATATTTGGGTAATAGGAGTCTACAGGTGTTACAGGCCTTTGGTGTTACAAAATGCAAAGCATTTGGTAACCAAATAGCATTTCCATGGAAAAAGCCCATGGGTTGAGGCCCAGTGCAAGAGAGAAAGGGAGGGGAGGGTGGGCAGATCAGAGATAGTAAAAAGGGGGCTCTTCAGCCTCTGAGGATAAGGAAGGGGCCCAGTAGACAGTTCTGGTGCCTGATTACGGATGACACACGTTCCACCATATGGTGTGTAGAGTAGGAGTTCGGAACCTAAAGCTGGGTACAGGGTCATTTATGGCACTCTGGGAAGCCAAGACAGGAGTGTCACAAGTTCAAGCAGCTCAGGGGCACAGAGGGACCAAGGCAGAAGCATCTAACTGCAGACCAAAGCCAGGTAGCACTTGCAGCAATTTAGTGACACACCAAGACCCTGAGCGACTTAGTGACTTAGCAAGATCCTGCCTACAAAAGAAAGAGGGCTTGCGGGGGATGTACCTGCGTGTGAAGGCTCTAGTTTCAGTCCATGGTACACTTCCTCCTTCACAAAGAAGGGGGAACCCAAGGTTAGGGCTGGTACCCAATCAATGAGCTTTAACCCTCTCCTCCCACAGGGAAGTTGGGGAGAGAAGCCAAAATGATCACAGGAAAATGGGGATCAGTGGAAACTGCAGACCTGGTGGCCAAGTCCTGGGACAAGGAGAGGCAGAATTCAGAACATGAGAATAAAAATTAAAATGCATGCTAAGTAGTCCTTTACATACGTTATCTGACTTAGTCCTGAGTGACTCCACAGAATTATTAATGTTGGGATCCTCATTTTTAATAAAAGACAGAGCAGAAACTCACCAAAGTCCAGTCACTCAGCCAAGGTCACATGGCCACAGGTGGCCCATCAGGAACACAAACTTAGACCCATCGGACTATAAACCATAATACTGCATGTTCTGTTTTGTCTAGGGTTTGACCTAGAGTTTGAGAGTGGTGTCTTAGGCAGCTGGACATGAGTGTATAGCTTTTCATTTTCTGCCTGGATGAAAAGTGACCTATTTTTACACTGTTAGAGGACACCATGAAGAGCCACTATTCAACTTCCACTGTAGGTCTGTGTGTACTTGTTGTGTCTAATACACTTCCAACCTAATATCGCCCTTCCTGCCCTTTGGAGATGGTGGGGCAGTGGGGTGAGTGCTGGGAACATGGCATGGCTGCGTGCTGCAGGAAAGACAAGGCAACCACATAGTGGTCATAGAGACTGGAGGAGGTGCTTTGTTTTTTTTTTGCTATTAAAACCCCCTAGTTGGGTGTCCGGTGCCCTGGTGGAGCCTCAGACCTCCTCAAAGTCTTTGAGGTTATGCTTTATGGCCTTGTAAACTGGACCGCCCTGGGCCTTCACGTCGCCGCTCCAGCCTGTAATTATCTCTGCCACAAGTGCTGCCCAGCTTTGTTCTGCAGTTAGATCCTTCTCCCCTGGTCCCTCTGTGTTCCTGAGTCACTGGATCTCACAGGGGCTTAGACAGCCTGATGAGTCATTTGCTGTCACCATGGAGGACAGAGCAGGTTGAGGAGGAGGAGGAGGAGGAGGAGGAGGAGGAGGAGGAGGAACAGGAGGCTCTGCCATGGGGCTGGAGAGCTTCCAAGGAGAGCCCCTCTCTCTGCTTCCCCAGATGTCACAAAGAGCAGAAGCTGAGAGCTGGGGACAGGCAGGGGATGCCACTGTGGGGACCCTACAGGTTGGGGCTGAAAGCTTTGCAGCACTGGTTATGAGAGGCAGTATATACAGATGAACAGTGGAGTTCTGGACCAGCCATCCTGGGTTTTAGAGCTTTCTCTGCACTTAACTGGATGCAGGACCTTGACCCAATTTCCTGACTCCCTGAACCTCAGTGTCCTCCAGTACACCTGGTGCAAGCCAGGCTGACAGTAATGCTCAGTAAACTGTAACACAATGAGAAGAAGATCTCAGTGTTAGCCTAGACCCATTTCACACACGAAACCAGTAAGCCTTGAACTGTTCAGAGGCACACAGATGGTAAACAGCTGAGTGGGGAGAAACACTCTAGTCTCTTTCCAAGCTAGGATCCCATTCTTCTAGAACAGAGAAATTGGTCTGCATGTTAGTCTCTTGTGGGCTCAGAGACCATCTGTCCAAAGTACAAAGGCATGTTGGCCAGGGGGATTCTGTTTTCTTCTCAGTCTGAAGCTGGAGAGCAGTATAATAACTGTATGCAAATATTTACTTGGGGTTCTGAGAAACCCAGCCTGGTTTTAGCATAAGCTATCTCCCAGCAAGCAAGGGCTTGCCTGCTAGTTCCCCTCCTTCCCAAAACTGATCAGATTGCCCAAGGTATAGCGATTTCCTTGTCTTTCGAGGTGGGGGTGGGGTGTAGAGTTGTCAGCTCCCGCTGAGGGCCCAGGAGATGTTACTTGTGCGTGGTCAGGGGGTGAAGGTTAGAGGCAGAGGCTCTGAGGCCAGGCTGACTTGGTTTCCATCTGTCCTTTCCAGCAGTGTGGCCTTGAGCCGGTTACTTAACCTCTCTCTCTCAGCTTCAGCTTCCTCCTCCTTAGCATGGGATATTACAATGCAACTTCAGAGAGGCTCTTTGTGAGAATTAAATAAGAAATGCTTGTAAATAAAATTTGTAGCATCTGACATGTAGTAACTGCTTAATAAAAGCAGTCAAGTAGATAAGGGTAGATTTGGGGTTTGCTTGCATTGCAAGCAATCTCTTGTTTCTTGCCAGAGACCCTGGTAAGAGTATACCAGTTGTGGCCATATGATCTCTGATGTGTTAGCCTCCAAAAGAGAGAGTTTCATTCACCAGCTCATAGGTTCTTTAATTCAGCTGTGTGTACATCGCTCTCAGTCCATCTTCCCAAGGTAGCAGTTATTGCATCCATTAATGGCTCAGCCAGGAGCCTAGAGCCATCACTCTTTGCATGTAAGAAAATAGGGGCTGAGAGGAGGTTGATAGCTATCCAAAGACACATAACTATTAGAGAAGATCCACGTGGTGTTCCTCTCCTCGAAGGGTAGCTAGGTTGGCCGTCTTTTCTGGTTTGCAAGGAACAGGGCGTTTTCTAGGATGTGTGGTGTTCAGTGTGGAAGTGGTTAATACTTAGGGTGAGTTGGTTACTGTCACACAGAAACTCCTGTCAAGGCTTGGCTATAGTTCTGGAGAAGGAACAGACGCAAAAGAAGAGGCAAAGCATAGCAGGCAGAATGGTGGAGGCAGCACTGTCCCGTGTCTCAGGGTACCCTCTGTTCCTCACAGTGAGTCTGGGGGTCCTCCTGTCCCTAGTCACCACACGGCCCTTTACTAGTAGGTGCTCAGCATCTCCTGTGGGCTTGTTTTCCAGCTGGAATTAGAGTTGTCTGTGTCTGTAGAGGGCCCAGCCTGAAGCTTGAGAAGCACCATCACCGTCTAAGGACAGCCACTGGGGGCCGCAAACTTAACCTTGGGTCCTTGTCTACCATGTACAAACTGCATGACCACTGGAAAGTCACCAAGCCCAATGGGGCCATTGTTCTGACCATCCTGCCTTTGCTGTATGTGGCAGGGAGATGGCGAGGATCTAGGAGAGGCATAGACCATTTCTTATTTTGAATACTTATTTAAATATAGTTTTATAGCATAGTAAACACACGGTGTCTGTGGCTGCTGATCTTCTGTTTCTAGAGGGGCACCAGGGTTCTGGCACTGAGTTTTTGATCTTTGAGTGGTACCATCCAGTTCAGTTGTATGGGCAGGCTGGAATGTCCTGCTATGTGACTTGAATTAAATCAGAAGTTTCTGGAAATCTTGCCATGGAGAAGCCCCTATCTGCCCGCATTAGTCAGGCTGGCTGGAAAAAGTGGTACACCCAAGCAGCACACGGCAGCATAAGAAGCACACTATCGCCTTGCTTCATTAGACTATATACATTCCCTGATGACAGAATATTCCAATATATACAATGTCCTGAGAGATAGAAATGCCAATGAAGGCAGCTGGGAAAGGCTGAAAGGACAAGGCACTGGGGCAGAGTTGGGTGCTCCTCTGTGTATGGCCATGAGGCAGGACAGGAAAGGATCAGGAAGCACCCAGGGTGCTTGTACAGAGATGACTTGGGTCTGTTGCGCCTGACAGGTACCCTGGGAGGCAGGGCTGGAGACTACAGGACTTGGGATTTGGAAGTGCTGATGGTGACTGGGACTGTCTACTACAGTCATTTCCCCACATTTCAACCCCTCCTATTTCCCAGTTATCATTTTTGCTGAGTCTGTGTCTGTCTGTCTGACTGTCTACCTGTCTCTGTCTGTCTGTCTCATCTACTTAATACTTTTCATTAATAGACTCACTGTTTACTAACATCTTTCCATCTCAAAGATCCCTAACTGTTAAAATAAAAATCACTGCTTGCACTTAGAATCATCTTGAGTGCCACCTGAGGTAGCTGGATTTTCCTCTGAGGAGGATAGCTGCAGGAAATGGGGAACTGACAAAGATGTTTGCTAAGGGGATGACCTGGTTGCTTTTCGAGAGGGCCACACACACGAGGCAAGTGGGGTGTGTGTATAAAATTTGGGCATTTTTTGACTGAAGTGGAACGTATTTTACCAAGGTGAGGTGTTTTTCTTGGTGGGGGTGGGGGTAATTCTCTGTGATCACCAGGTAAAGCCACGCGGGAACTGCTGTCTCTGTCTTTCCTTCTCTCTCTCCCGTTGCCCCTTTCCCCAGCAACTCCGCCTTCTGTCCCCTGCTCTCTGCCAACAGCTCTGAGGAATGGAGAGGGATTTCAGTTGCAGGAGCAAATGGATTCATTCCAAGTGAGGCGGAGGGCTGCACAGTGACCCCCTGGAGGTCTGGGTACTTGGGAATTGTATTCCTCCTGGCGTGATGCTGTGGTCTTCTAGGCTTGTCTTACCTGGTTGTTAAAAGAATGTTACCCCCAGCCAAGGCTCAAGTTCAGAGTGCCAGCCCATCACCTAACAAACAGCATTATTTCTCTCAGCTGTACATTCAGCGCCAAGTTAAGGTGACCTGCCAAGCTGGAGAGAAAATGGATTAACACAAATCGGGTGTTTGCCAAGGGCTCCCCACCCCCACCACAATTGTGGGATCTGAGATTGGACTCCTTGAGGTTTTTTTTACACTGGTGATTGTGGCAGTTCCTGGAGAACCACAACTGGTGGATTTGAGGATCATAAATTAACTTTGGAATGTTTTGGTGTGGATGAAAAATGTCCATTGACATTAAACTTTGGTGTTGATGGAGAAAGCCTGCAGCAGTTAAACATGACCTTCATCTACCTTGTCACAGTGACTCTTGTCCCTTGCCCTCTTTAACCCATTGTCCCCAGAATACACAGCTCAGGGGCCTTCATGTTTTCTGCTGTAAGGAAGTGGGCGGATGGTGGTTGGTCCCTCTCACTGCAGGGGTGCCTTCCCGACAGAAGTTTTGAGATGCACCGACTGTGGAGATTTAGGGTAGGTTTGGAGAAGACTTCCTTATTTCAGTATTAGTCTACAGCCGCCTACAGAATGTTTTCTGGTTCTCAGAATTTCAGAGCTATTAACTTCCAACCTCAAATTAGGATTCTCATGAAACTTTCCTGGTGTAGTGTCATAAAAGAAACTCAGCCCCCAAATCAGATTATTTGACTTACCGACCTTCTCCTGAAAGAGAGACTAACTAATGCTAAATCCTGAACTGACCTGTGGTTGCTGAGGATGGGGGCGGGGAGAGAAAGAAGGAAAATCACGGGCGTGCTATGATACAGCTGGGGAGATTTCACCTGAATTTCCCCCAAATATGATATCATTCAGATATAATTCCAAGGGCTTCTTTCTTGACATTCCACCAATGTACAGGTGCACATGTTTTGAATGCACTGAAGAGATAACTTATTTATGCAAATGAGTTTTTTTTTCTTCTTTGCATAGTCCCAGTGAAAGTACCTGTCACCTCTCTGATAGACATGCGAAGGTCCAGAATTCTTAATTTATATCTGGAAAGCTTTGGGGTCAGGCAATTTGGTTGATCACTTTGAGATTCTAATTGCTTATGAAGGATAAGAAAGGAGAAACACAGTGATGGCCATTCTCATTTAGTTTTCACCACTGCCCTCAAAATTCACACTTACTACTTTCCTTATCTCTGTGACTCTGGGCTATATTCCCCTCATTCTGGAGCCAGATGTTTAGTGACTCTCATGGGAGTGTCAGGGTGACCTTTGAATCAAAAGAGCCTCATGACTTTCCAAGCAAGACCAAGTCACAACTTCTCCCATGGATTTCCCCTCAATTTTTTATTCTGAACATTTAACTTTTTAAGTATTTGGTATTGAAGATCAGGGGATAAAGATGAGTCTGTAGTTCTTAGAGCTGTGTGTATAGTTCAGATCTTTTCATCTCAACTTTCCAATCCCAATCTGGGAAGAAACATATTCCTGCTTGTCTTTTACAACTGATTTGACTTTCTTTCTTTCTTTCTTTCTTTCTTTCTTTCTTTCTTTCTTTCTTTCTTTCTTTCTTTCTTTCTTTCTTTCTTTCTTTCTTTCTTTCTTTCCTTCCTTCCTTCCTTCCTTCCTCCCTTCTCTCTCTCTCTCTCTCTCTTTCTTTCATTCATTCATTCTTTCTTTCTTCTTTCATTTGATACTGGGTGTCACTACAAAGCTTAGATTTGTAGTGATTCTCCTGTTTTCAGCCTCTCCAGTGCTGGGATTACAGGCATGTACCACCATGCCTAGTCTCTGGGGGCAGGGCTGGTGCAGCATGTAGAGCCGGGGATTGAACCCCGGTTCCTGTACTTGCCTAAGCAGGCACTTAGTCGACTGAGCTATCTCACTGGCCTTTGATCTTTACTTTCTATGTCCACATAGGACATTTATAATCCAAATCTCAACAAGCTGCTAAGCTTCTCCTTTCTAAAGAGGGCTGTGGTTACTACGAGATCTTGTGGAAAGACATGAATTGGTTTGAGCTCCAGCTACTTGTTTTACTGTGTGACCTTGGCTAAGTTTGCTATCAGGTTTCTGAGGCTCAGTTTGCTCAGCTGAAGGAGACAATGGTTCCTTTCTGGTGCACTTTCATGAACATTAAGTAAAGGATGAAAATTAAATTTCTATCCAGTGACTAGGACATGATTAAAACTGAATAAATGTGAATATGCTTGATTCTCTTAATTTTTTTTTTCTTTGTCTTTTTGAGACAGGGTCTCACTATGCAGTTCAGGCTGGCCTTAAGCTCACTTTGTAGCTCAGGCTGGTCTCGAACTCACAACAATCCTCCTGCCTCAGCCTTCCGAGTGCTGGGATTACAGGCATGTGCCACCTCTTATTTTATTTCTATGCTTTTTCTCTTATTTTAATTCTTGGACCACCCAAGTGTAGCTTTTTATCTCAGTAAGGGAAATCTTAGGGCTCAAGCTCCATACTTCATGGAAGGAGTTAATAAGGACTCACATGGCCACCAAATGCCCGACATCTTCTGATACTCAGCACAGTTTTTCCTCTACCTCCCCAAACAGCTCTGCAGGAACTTCAGTATCTCCATAAACAGACGGGAAAGCTGAGACCTAGCATTTAGGTAAACATGGAAAAACTGTTTTAGTTTGCCTGACTTCCAATCTATGTCTTTTCCTTGCAGTCAGACTGCTTCTGAGAAAGCAATGCCACCTTGTCTGGAAAGAAAGCTCCTGAAGTTGTGGCCCGCAAAGATGAAGCAGAGGAGGGATTGGACACCAAAAAGATGAGCAAGGAAAAGCCAAATGCTTCAGGAGAAAACAAAAGAAAAAATGCCCTGAGAAATACACAAGAACCAGCAGGACCCCAACTTTTATAGCATCAGAGTTGCAAGAGTGAAAGACATTGCTTTGAGAAAGGAGCCCCAGAGTACCAAGTCCCAGGACGGTGGCAGTCCAGGGTTGTTGTTGTTCATCATTTGGTTTATGGACACTCATCTCCCATAGTCAAGAGAGAGGGAAGCCTAACTACTGCTCCAGCTGGCATCAGACCTTGGCATTATTCATATGGTGCTGGTTTTAGGTACACGCAGAATGCAACAGTTGTGGGGTCAGATATATTTCCACCCAGATTTCAGACGAAGGCCTGGGCGGTCAGACAGTGTGCCCCTGAGAGGTCAAGATGTGAAGCTAGGTGTGTGAAGCTAAGGGTGTAGCAGAAATACTAGAAGTTTGGAGAAGCCAGAAATTTAGATCTTCGAGGAAAACTGCAAGGAGGGAGCAGAGCTAGCTCAAGAGAGAAGCCATGGATGCTACAGCCACCGGCAGTGCCACAGGGACAGAAACACCCAAGCCCCTTGCAGTTCACATCCTACTGGAGATAAGAAGCTACACATGGGTGGTCCAAGAATTAAAATAAGAGAAAAGGCATAGGCAGATCATCGTGGATGCCATATGCAGAACTACAGAACTTAATGGTTTTTGTTTTGTTTTTCCTTTTATGTATTTGGTACGGGCTCTCATTACACCATTCAGACTTGTAGTGATACTCTTGTTTTCAGCCTCTTTAGCACTGGGGCTACAGGTGTGTGCCACAAAGCCCGGACTTGGTTGCTGGCTCAGTGCACCCCGGTGGTGGAGCCCACAAGGGCTGTAGGGGTGCCGAGGATCGAATCTTGGTCCCTGTGCTTGCGAAAGCAGGTTCTTGGTCTGCTGAGCTATCTCGCCAGCCCTGGGACTTGATGTTTGCCCCCTGCTATACTTTGAACTTGCTTTAGTACTATTTCCTTTTTGTACCTTTGGGTATGGTAATGTTTGTCTTTTGCCATTGTACATTGGAAGCATTTGACTTCTCATTTGCACAGGGGCTCCCAGCTAAAAGTTTGCCTTACATCTCAGAGAAGATGCTGGACTTGGATTTTTCAGCAAGAGTTTAGCAACTCTTAAAGACGGACTAAATGCCTTCTGCATAAAGCGATGTGTATGGATCTTGGGGCACAGGGGTGGAATGCTGCAGCTTGTCATGCGTGGGGCTTTTTTCACAGGTGGCTGCTTCTAGGGGGTGCGATGTTGAGATTGATCATGGTGCAGCGCTCGGATCACGAGCGTTAGGATTAAGGGTGTGAATGTCATCTGGCCTAAGCTTCCTGGAGAAGACTTAAGGGACAGAAAGAGCCATGATCGTCCCTTGTTTATTTGCTTTACTACCTTCTGTCTGCCACGAACGGTCTCTCCTCCGTGATGCCCCTCTGCTGTGCTACCCTGCCTTGGAGCCAGCCAATTATGGACTGAAAGTTCTATAAACTGAGCTGAACAAACATTTCCTCCCTTAACGTGTGGGCATTGGATACTTCATCTCAGCCACCAGAGAATGGTGACTAAAACAGCAATGCACACAAAATCGATCATTTCTTTCTGCTATCACACCACTGTTGGAGGTACCTGCTGCTTTGGTCAATATGGAAAGGAACTCAGGAGATTGCACTTGTAAAGATAATTCTGGTGGGCTATTGGCTTACAGCCAGGACATACTTGGGGTGCTACACAACAGGGAGCACCAGAAACCCGTGAACCTTGGAAGGAGAAATAGGTCCCAGCGCACCAGCTTCCCTTTCACCTACCCATACCCAGCGTCAAAACTTCAGTTTCTTTTACCTTTTGGGGTTCCATGACAGTGAAAAGGGACTTCTTAGGCAAAGACACAATGTAAGCACAGCTACTTTCTGTACAACGTAATAAACATAGTTAATAACAAAGGATCGAGTACCTGAAAATTGCTGAACATAGATTATAAGTACTCTTACTATAAAAAAGTGATAAATATGCAAGGTGACCCATATGCTAATTAGTTTGGTTGAGCCATTCCACAAACAATGAGCATATCAAAGCATCATGTTGCATACCCTGAATATATACACCTTTAATTTTTCAATTAAAGAAGGCTAATACCAGAGGAAGGAGGGTTGAACTGCTATCATTATGAGAAAGTCTTTCTCACCCAAAAATCGAAACATTGGTCAGAGGAAGTTTGCCTGGTCTTTTCTATCTCTCTGACAATAACAATGGAGACCTTTTTCTTCAGGACCAGGGATCAAATCCAGGGCCTTTGCACAGAGCTATACTCACAGCCCAGTTTTAATTTTTTTTTTTTTTTTTTATTTTAGGGGCTGGGGAGATAGCTCAGTGGTCTAAGCACCTGCCTGGCAAGCACAAGAACCTGGGTTTGATCCCTGGTACTGCATGCCATGCCAGTCCCGGAACCTCGGGTGCACTGTGCCAGCCATGAAATCCAGGTGTGGTACTGCACACCTGTAATCCCAGAGCTGGGGAGGGAGGCAGAGACATGTACCTAATTAATTAATTAATTAATTAAAATAAAAAAAATTATTTTGGGACAGGATCTAGTAGTATCACAAGTTGGAGCTTAGCCTGGGTACCTTACAAAGAACCTATTTTAAGTTCCTGGGTTCAGTCCCCAGTACCAGAAAACGAAATAAAACAAAACTGTAAGGGGTAAATCAGAGCATTCAACTTGGGGTGCGTATGTGTGTGCGTGTGTGTGTGTGTGTGTGTGTGTGTGTGTGTGTGTGTGCGTGCGTGCATGTGTGTGTGTTTATGCAATGAATCATTCTCTCCAGGAACGGTGACCGCTCTCCCTGCCTCTTCGCTCCATGAGGCTGCCACCCATCGCGGCGCTTTGGAGCTACCCGCCATTGGTTAATAAGTAGGTGCATGCGCACAGCTGAAGGCCAAAGCTGAGGTCTGAGTGCCTGCTCGCTGTCAGCGCGAGGCCTCCCACAAAGAACGCGCGAACAGCTTGCAGAGCCCTTGAAGCTTGTCAGGAGACAAGAGAAAGGTAACAGGCAGAGCGAATCTCACCCAGAAAGCTGAGGACATTACAAGTGCAGCCTTTAGAGGGCGTAGGGTAAAAGGCAAGATGATATTTACAAACCCCAGTTCAGTGATAGAGAGCCTGTGGTACACGGGCCACACTGGGCACCCAGAGCCCTCTCTTTTGGCAAGCATATGAGCCAAGGTGCCCCAGCATTGCCCTGGAAGCTGAGCAGTAGATAACAGTGCACAGAAGGGCAGTGCTGACACTTTGTTGTAAATAAATGGGTTGCAGTTTAGGTAGTTGGTCTCTAAAAGGTGTGCCATTCCTGCTCTAGTTCCTTATTTGATGGTAGTCAGAGTAATTGGTCATGACATTCCTGCTCTGTGTGACTATTTCTCCCCTATGAGTTTTATAGGCTCAGAGAAAGTGTTTTGTTCCTGCCATACCCATATGAATATTCTTGTGTGGCTCTCCCTACATAGTGATCACATTCTACCTGATAGGCAGTTCTATTTAATCAGCAGGGGATGACAGACAGAATAATATGCACACATTTCTTTAAAAACAATAAACATAGTGCTTCTAGTTAAGAGGTGCTGTATTAAAAGCATCCTTTTTTTTTTTTTCTTTTTTATGTATTTGGTATAAGGTCTCACTATGCAGCTCAGACTCATAGTGATCCTCCTGTTTGCAGCTTTCCCAGCATTGTGGGTATAGGCGTGCACCCGCAGTTCTTGTCTCAGTGGCTGGTTCAGTGCAGTTGAGGGTGGCACTGGCACAGCATGTGGTATTGGGGATCGAATCCTGGTCCCTATACTTGCCTAAGCAGGCGCTTAGTCCCACGAGCTATCTCACCAGCCCTAAAAGCATCCTCTTTGTTGTACTATAAGCACACTTTTCCACTGACCTTATGACCACCGTCTGTGTTGGTATTTAAGGCTCAAAACATTTGAATCTTAATACTTGACTTAAAGAGCTTCCTTGTCTTAGGAATGATCTGGCAATGAAAGCCCCTAAATTTCTTTGGTTTTGAGGGGTTGTTCTTCTAAAACTGGACCAAGCCTGGGTCTCAGTCTGTAGCCTAGCGACCGTGTTGCACAGGCAGGAGATGAAGAGTAGATAATCAAAGAAAACTTCATCTTCATCTTCACTTGAAGCCTCTCCCCAGAGTGGGGAATCCCTGCCTGTGTGCTGTCTCCTATCACACCAGCAGCAGCCTTAGAAGATCACAGAGGTGCAGATCCTGCTGTACGTGTGAGGCATCTAGACTTGTGCACCTTATGAAAAACTGAATGCCTGAGTATCTGAGGTGGAGCTGGGGTGGTGATGCTAGCACTGGAGTATGTACAGTCATTAGTATACATCACAGATATATATACTAATGAAAGAAAATAACCCTTCCTCCAGTCTATTGAGCATTATCTCCCACAAAACTGGTCTCTAATGACAAACAGGTTGGGTGTCACTGTTCTAGAAGACGGTCCGTCTGAACTTGGAAGCGGGAGGCCACTGCAAACAACTTGGTCTGACTTGATATGTGCCCTTTTCTCTGTGGAAACCAGGACAGGACTACTCACTGAAAGGCTTAGTGTGCCTGCAAAAGTCTGTTTTACGGGAAGTTGACCACAGAGTAGAAGATCACACTCCGAAAGAATTTATCCACAGATGTTAAATGCTTAAAATCTAGCTTTTCATTGTTTTTCATACAGAGAAGGGAAGGTATTGTTTTTACTTCTGTTTTCTTCTAGAAGGTTCAACAAAACACCAAGTAAATAAAAGAAACCATACTTAATAAGTATCCACTGAGTACCAGACACATTGTGAGGTACTTTATATGCATAAAACCTTTTCAGATAAGGTGACTTGTGAGGATAGAGTGACATTTCCCTGTCTCCCCACACCACGAATCTTTTTAATGGGTCAGTCCTCCTGTCAAGAATGAATAAATGTATGGACAAATCACCAGAACACTTTAGCTAGAAATTAAAGGGCCTCTCATTAAAGGTCTGGGCCTGGGCTAGTTAGTCACATCACTGGAGGAGATGTATTTGAAGTTCACCGCCTCAGAATCACACAGTGCCTATCTCCTACCCTACCTTGCTGTCTCAGGTTAATTTCAGGCAAAAGTGTAAACGAGGCCTTTCTTGCTTCCCTCAGGTACCACAGCACTAATAGTACTACCCCCCCCCCACACACCACCAGCAAGTACCCTGTCGTGGGAGGGGCATAGCTATTTCAAGGTGCTCCTGACTCATCCATCTCTCAAGCAAAGTCCCAGTAGGCTGTTCCCTCAGGGCCTTGCTCTCAGATCTAAGGCTGATAAACTAATTGGGGCTAATGTGATAATGGGCAATAATGACATTTACTGTTTTTATCAGGCCCAGGGCATACATTTACATGTTAAGAGGGCCCTTGGCCAAACTCCAGATTGAAAAGGTAGGAAGAGTGAGACGGTGGGGGTAGATTACAGAGGCAAGGGGACTCTCTAGAGCTGCGTTAAGCTGCACTACAGTAAGCTTCAAGACCTCCTTTAATACTGGGTTGGGTTCCAAGATCTTCCCAAGTCCACTGGTACCTGCTTCCACTTTCAAAACCTCTGCATTCGTATTGCATAGTAAACAGAGAAGAAATCACATCACTGCTGCTTGCTCCCATCCTACTTATAATACAATAACCAATTGCTTTCTGATTTAACCAGGAACCTTGGCTTTCCGTAGACCTTACATTTTTACATATGGAGCTTCTTGCTTTGGATCAGAAAATCTTTATCTCTTTGCCAAAGCTCTATCCCCTTTTCCTCTCCCACAAAGGGGCAAAGTTTTATAAACTCAAGAAAGCTTCTTGAACACTTCACTCATGCCGGGCCAGTATAAAGGAAGACCCGAGAGAGAAAGTTAATGGTTAGGAGATGGTATTTTTCCTAGCCAGGGCAGTCTCTCACCTGTGCAGGTGCAGGGACATTTGTGACCTAGTGAAGCAGGAGCAGGCAACTCCCGGCATGCCTTTGGTCCCAGAGGGTGTATGGGTACTGGAGACCTGCTGACCCTCCTCATCTGCCTTCTTGCCCTGACTGTTGTTTTATTCCCAATTTTAGGATCTCGATCGTTTTCCTCTGGGGCTCTTATAGGGAGTGTTGGTAAACAGGAAAAGATCAAATAAATGTCAAGAGGAAATGAAAAATGGGATAATCCAGCAAGTCAGCCCTTGATTGCTGAGAACCGACAGCTGGCCTGGTCGCTCATAATGGACTTCCCCTCTAGGGGCCTTTTCTTTTCAAAATTTTCTCCAAGGCTCTTACCTAGGGCTGGGGGAAGGTAGCTTTTCAAAGTCCCTTGACATTGCCAAGGGTCACCGTCAAGGAGGCAGTCATGGTGACTGGCAAGAGAATTGGCTGGAAGCCTCTGCAGAACATAACACCTGCACAGCCCCGGCAAAGATCTTGGTGTGAAAGCCAAGTGGGCTAAATGCAGATTAGAGAAGGAGACAGATATTCAGAGGCACTCCTCCCACAGCCCTCCGCTGCCATCTCAGTCAGACTTGGGCTTCTGTTCACTGTGCTTTTATACTCTTCCTTCCTGAGGGTGTCTTTGGGGAGCACTACGCTTTTCACCCGAAACTGCCTTTAAGCTGAAAAGAACAGTCACCACCAAATCAATTCCTCATCTATTAACAGGTTGTCTCTCTACTTGAGACACAGGTATAACCTGGTTAGACCTGTTTTGTTTGAACACTAACGTGTGAGTTGGCCAAATGCAAATGAGCCAATGTTTGTAATCCTTTATTTTATTTTTTTAAAGGGCTTGGCAGCCAATCACGAGAGGGGGAAGTGACTTAGGGAATTCCCGGTTGGTGGCTTATTGCTTAATATCCTACAAAATGATTTTAAATTATTGTCATGTGCATTTATCTTCACTCCGATGAAGGCCCAGACGTGGTAACACCTGTGGTTCCCCATCCTGTAGGCGCTAGTGTGACAGCTGCCGGTGGCCTCCACTCTATTAGCCAGGGATATTGGATTTCCCACCCAGAATCTTTAGGCAAATGAGGTAAGTCCTTATTTTTAAACCTTCTTTTGAATCTGAAATCCAAACACCTGCATGAAAAGAGAAGCCTTCTTTGAACCAGACAGATGAAAACAGAATAGCCTCCCGGAGAAGGCTTTCCTCTTGGCAGGAAGAAAGCTTGCCTACCTGTGCTTACCTCACTCACTTCCTCTAGTTAGAGTTTTATTTTGGGGGTCAGCTGAGCTCCTTGGATATTATCTGTGAATTTCCTACCTTGTCTGTACTTCTAATGACTGCAATTTAAAAATCTCTGGTTTCCCTCTTCTGGTGTGGCAAAGCCATGTACCTGGGTTGAGTTTTTTGGAAATAACCAGGCAGAGAGGGCTGGGTGACTCTGATGTAGCAGAGCAAAGATCTGGTTGGCCAGAGACTCTGGGGGCTCAGAGCACAGCATCTCGCTCTCTAGGATGTCTTCTGCTGGTAGTTTTTCTGACTCTTGACCTCTAAAGAAAGAGCAGCCAATTCATCTTTAATATGTTCGTGTCGGCAAATGGCTAGAAATAGGCAAGGGGAATAATTTTCACATGGGAAAAAGAGCAAGGGAGTCAAGATAGAAAGGAACACTTGTGGGAGCTAAACACTTAAAAAATGAACTCTGTGTATTAAAAAAAAAATCAATTTAGGGAAAAGGTTTTGCTCTATGACAAAGGGACAAACTCACCTTTTGTTCCAAATGGGATATCATGACCAGGTGGGCAGACATGACTCAGCAGTAATACATGCATCAGAAACAGGGGCTCTTTTGACTTTGTTTAGACATGAGGAAGAAGTGTTGGTCTCAGTATGGACAGAACTGGGACAGTGGGGAATTCATCTTCTTGTTGGTCTGCCGTAGCACTAAAGTGGGAAGGTCCTGTTTTTACCATCCATCCTTTGTCAGTTTAGCATCCCAAACACTACTAGGGGAATGTGTATGGTTAAGATGAAGTGTAAGGTTCTGGGGGTTCAAGTGCACGGGCGTCTCTGCTGGCTGTCTGGACTGATCTCGGTAGCAGAGAGCAAAAGAGCAAAGGTTTAGATTCTGAGAACTTCTGAAGAAAGCTTTAGTTTAGGCACTGGTTCTGGGGATATAGGTATGAAGAAGTTAGTGTAGATGGTACCTGTCGGTGTGTAAAAGGGAAGCTGGGTATATTGTGACGGTGTGCTGTACCCACTGAGGCCAAGGGTAGAGTCAGTTTTTAACAGGAGAGGTGCTGATTCATGATTAGGAAGAATTTCGTGGTTAGAAAATGCCATCAGAAGAAATTCTTCAAGATATTTTAGGAACAACAGTAATGGCTGCATCTAGAACTTTGCTGAAGGCTCCATTTATCCTCTTTGTGTGACCCGAAATTCTGTGACTATAAAATCATTCCTTATTTCCATCTCTTTTATAAGATGGTCACATCAGGTCACATCACTTCAATACCAGTCGCTGATGGTCTTTAAAAACCACAGTGGAAATGAAATGAGATCCAGTCACTTGGAAGTCTATAATCACACTTTAAAAATTAATAAACTTCCCAGAGACAATCCTCTGTGTTTCCAAAATACTTTACAGGGGTATTCAATGCAAATATTCTACCACTGAGATTTTGTAGAGGTATTACAAAAGAAAGCAACCCTAAAAAGAGAGCTGTGCTCTAAGTTCTCTTACGTTTATACTCAGGACAGTCTTTAGGAGCTTTTTTTTTTTTTAAAGAATTTTTATTTTTATTAGTACATGTTTGTAGTGCATAATGATTATGTTGGTCATTGTGGGTTGGTACATAAACACATCTTAATTCTTTTTGTGTCCCCTTGTCTTGGCCCTTAGGACCTTTTAAGTGTGGCTGTGAGTAGAGCAATATATTTGGTCAAGCGTTCAGGTCTCAGATTCTATTCTATTAATTCCCTTGTGCTAAAAATTGCCCGTATGTGCATACACCTATATGTATTTCATTTCTTTGCATATTAACACACTGTATTTTCTTGGTAGAAATGCCTCAGGCTTTTCCAGACCTCTGACAAGCCCTCCATTCATACTTCTGATTGCATGTTTGTAGGTGCCTGAAGGTGCTCCCTTTCATTGACTAACTATCCTGATCCTCTTTCAATATCTTTCTGACTTGCTGAAGGTCTCAGACAGAATAGAAACTGAAAGGTTAAAATGTGTACTGACTTAAGTGCAGTTCACTAGTAGGAAACTAGAAGAAACTACATCAAGTCTCAACTCAGAATGGGAGTGCTTTGGGCCAAAGTTCCCTTCCAAGGAAGTGGAATTGAGCTTTCTGGAATCTCATAAAATTTTATTTCCTTCTTATCTCTCCCTGTTCCTGAATTTGGGAATTTGAGCACTAGGCTGTGTTTGTAGGCTCTCTTGCTTTTCAGAAGTCTAGGTGTAAGAGCTCTGTTTCATTTATAGCACCCGGCATAGAGTTTTACACAAGGAGTGATAAAAAAAAAATACAATGAATGTTAAAATTTTATAAAAAGATTATAGCCAGAGACACATTGCCATTAATCCTTTCAAAATACTCCTCCCTTTGCTTCACACACTTAACCCACTGTTCTTATCACTTTGTGAAGCTGTTCAAAGTCCTCCTTCACATCTTTACAAGATGTATTAAAAAATATGGTAAATGTTGCTGCCGAGTGCCATCCAACGGACAGGCAGGCTCATAAAAACAATACCGCACGTTCTCCTCCTGCTTATTCACTTCATCGGGCACTGTGTAACTTCTAGTTCTTCCCCAAAGCCAAAATGACCATGAACAGTAGCATTCGGTGTCTGTTCGGGAGGTTGAGGCAGCCATAATGGTGGAGCTGAAGACCTTCTAGGACTGTCAGAGAAAGTGGCAAGAAGTCTGAGATAAGTGTTTGACATGAGGGGAAGAATTTTTTTTGGCAGAACCGGGGTTTGAACTCAGGCCCTTGCACTTGCCAGTCAAGCACTTATCTAACTAGGCTATCTCCCTGGCCTCTGAGGGGAAGAATTTTGAGAGGGATTAGTGGCAATGTGTCTTTTGCTACCATAGTTTTTCAATAATGTTTAAATGCAAATTCATTTTTTAAAATTACATCTCATAACAATCACTGAAAAACTACTCTGTGCTTTCCCCTGTCTCCAAATGAAGTCATCTCTAAGTCCCTCCAGACAGAAGTACTTTTCAAATTTTGTCTTCTGGGGGAATAGGGTGGGACGGCTACCAAGACGACCCCAGGTACCTGTTAACACACTTGGGGGTCAATGTCATTGCTGTAAGGAACCAGATCGAAATTCTACACCTTTTGGTCACACCATTTGGCTGCTGTTTGACCCATTCCTTTTGTCAAGCTAGTCATCTGGTGGAGCCGAAGCCACAGGCCCTTCTGTAGTGGGTGGGGCTGCAGTCGGAGGCATTGGCGTGGTGTTCAGAGCCTACGTACCTCCTCCTGCCTCTGTTACCCAGTAACTGAACACAGCAAGGTGGCCCGAAGCACAGGTAAGCTGAATTTGTGGCAGGGATCACCCTACAAAGACAGGGGCAGGACGCAGCCAGCCACCTGCACCCGGGTTCTCTTCAATCTGCCTTCTAATAACTATAGGGAGGAGAGGGTGGGTAACAGATTTGACATTTTCATATTTCATTCATTATCAAATATTTTTTAAATAATGTGATTTATTTTGAGTATCAGGCAATGGGTTTCTTATTAAGCATTGATAGTTTCTTTAAACTGGACAAGGACTTAAAAGGTTCAATTGTTAAGCCATTAGGTAAGAAATCAACTGTGAAAGGGAGCAGATGGCTCCCCACACAGGCCATTTGTGTGTGGGGAACACTTTTGGCTGAGTGGTACGGACATCAGTAAGTTACCAAGTGCTAGAGTGGACATTTCTGTGGATGTCAGTTACCTAATAAACACTTTCTGAAATTCAGAAGGAGAAAAAAACCCTTAACAACCTTCCCTGAAGAAGGAAAGGCTCCACCTTTGGAGAGAAAGCACTAATATATGTGAGATGCCTGACAGCGACGCCTCGAAGGGGTCCAGTGGGATTATCATGAGTCTGTGAAATCTGAGCAAGGGGATGTGAGATCTCCCCAAAAACTGAGAAAGGAGAGAACAGTAGGTTTCCCTAAGTGGCATCCTTAGTGTCGTTAGAACTTTGGCTAAGGGACATACTTAGTGGATGTAGCAAGACCCCCACCTGGCACCTTTATTAGTGGTATGAGGGACATTAGTTTGTATGAATACCATATTTATATTTTCTCTTTTGCCTCACAAGCCAAGAGCTGGTGAAAGTGTAGAAGTGGTTGAAGCAGGTTGCTTGTGACCATAGGGAGCGGTCGCTGTACATGAGGGACATTCTGATGGTGTCTCCCGTAAAATGCCACAGCAGCCTCCTAAAAGGTGAAATTCACACACCCATAGGGGCACTAATGAGTTTGCCTGACTGATTGCCTGTGAATTATTGAGTAGACAAGATGCATGTAGATCTCTTCTCTCAGAGGAAGATCCTGTGGGTAACTCCAAGGGTAACAGGACTAGCTCATTCACTGGGTGGTTCAACTCAGGTCTCAGGGATTCCCTGAGGGCTCAGTTCTGTGCCCTGAGAAACCAGAGCTTGAAACAGGGTCAAGAAAGGGAGTCCCCTTTAAAGACACTCACAGAGTATTAATTGACCTTGTATTAAAAAGAGTTAACTTAGCTGGGCGTGGTGGCGCATGCCTGTAATCCCAGTACTTGGGAGGCTGAGACAGGAGGATTGTTGCGAGTTCGAGACCAGCCTGAGCTACAAAGTGAGCTCGAGGCCAGCCTGAACTGCATAGTGAGACCCTGTCTCAAAAAGACAAAAAGACAAAAAAAAAAAAAAAAAAAAAGAGTTAACTTATAAAATATTCCTTTGAAAAGTGATTTCAACTAGCACTTGACCACTTTCTGTCCTGGATTAGATTAGGGACTAAACTCTTATTTCTGGCTTGTTGGACTCACAATGTCTTTCTCCTCCCATCTTTTGCCCTACTCTAGCCCTCTCAGAACCTCCTTCAGTAACTTTCCTTTCATTGTTTACAGTATTTAATAAACAATTGTCTAAAATATGACCAGTATAGATGCATTTAAAGCATGCTTTCTGATGAAACTATGCCTAAATGAATAAGGAATCAAAATGCCCAACTAATAATAGTTTGATGATTAAGGTAGTAGACCACCTCATAACCCCATCTTTTGATGTAATGATTTATTTTTACTTCTGCATGGCCTTGCCTAGGTGTACACTTCCTTTGATGTTGTAATTGTGGGGAAGTTAAACTACCATGTCAGCCACTGTCCCCACGCCATATCATAGACACATCAATAAGTAATTTTGAGGGCTGGGCTCTTCCTTTTCTAGCTATGGATTTGGGCAAATTCAGTCTTCCAATTAGGTCTTTCTCAGCTTGGTGAAAAGAGTTGTAATCCACTAAAACTCTATGATCTTTTCTTGGAACAGGATGTGGGTCTTTTATTTTGGATATATGGCAATGAACTTTGGAGAACAGGGCCATCCCACTGAGACCATTCGAGGGTTGATTTCAGGAGCCTTAAAATGTCCATAGTGCTGATGGCACAGTTTGGAGGATGAGGTGAGAGAGGTGTGAAAGGGCAAGCTATTTTCTTCATAGTGGGCTGTAGATACAGCCCCAGATTCAACTCCCACCTCAGTTTTGTTCACATAACAAGTCAGAGAACATGCAGCCACTGTTCCACTCTCTTAATGCCACTGGCTATAAGACCACAGGCAGAAGAATGATGAAGAAGAGTAGATTTCACCCAGTGTTTGTCTGAAGGGGTGGGGCACTGTAAAAATCAGCTGAGATGTGATATCAAGATACTAGATTTGAAATCAGAATTCTTGGATTCAAAATTTTTCTGGCCCTGGGTGCTTGAATGACCATGGGTGAATTATATAAGCCCTAGCATCTGCATGTTCTCCTTCTGGAAAATGGGGTTAATAATGTCTACTGCACAGGGATGTTGTAAACATTGCATTAAACAAGGAATGTGAAAACACTAGAATAAGTGGCTATGAGTAAATAATTAGTAATCTGAGAGTGGAAGGGCCAGCCAGATAGCTCGGCGGACTACAGGGCCTGCTTAGGCAGAGTGCAGCAGCTGGGGTTTGATCTTTGGTGTTCCGTACCAGCTCCACCCCCGGAGTGCACTAAGATGGTGATTGAGACTGGGCGTGGTGGTGCGCGCCCGTAATCCCAGCACATGGGAGCCTGAAAGCAAGAGGATCACTACAAGTCTGATCTATGTGGTGAATGCAACTCTGTAGACCCTGTCCTAAATATATAAAAAATGAGAAGAATAGAAAATATGAGAGTGGAAATCAAGGAGAAATATCCCGTTCAGGTGAATTCAGTGAGCCTCTGTTGGATCAGAAAGAAAAGCTATTAAATTTTTTTCCATTCATGCTCAAGTCTGGTTCTGCACAGAAAGAAACGCAGTAGATTTTTATGGTCACGGTGGGCTGCGGGGAAATGAGATGATTCATGTTAACAGAGGACATCCAGTGTAAGTCTCCGCTGGAGCTGGCTGCGTATCACAGCACACAGAGCTCCCAGCGAAGGGCTGGAGTAGGCCTGCAGCATGTCCTGCCCCTGCCTTGCTGCCTGGCACATAGTTGCCTGCTGAAGACAGTCCAGTCCCCACTTTGTATATCCAGCACTAATTGCTGAAGGTGCCTTCAGATGTCTACTGGCTACCACTGTGGAAAACACTCATTCACCTTGGGCTTTGGGGGCAAAGAACAAAACAAAAACCTAATTGCTTATTTTGTCTAGACACTATGGGCTCTCCCTGTGATAAATAGTTCAAGTGTTGTGGCCATGCAGAAGTGGTTTCCAGATGTTAATTGGGAGGAGTCATCCTTGCTATTAGTTAAACAGCCGAAGTTCCCTGCTTGGTTCCCAAAGATTGCTTGGTTTCCAAGTGTTTATGGAGAATATTTGGGAATTCCATGAACTTGGATGTTAAGAAGATTACATCGAAATTTTTCATAACTTCTCATTAAATTTCACATCTGATGCAAATAGAATAGTCACTGCATCTGTGAGTGTTACCAAGAGCAATCACAAAATTGTATCTTTTTTGTCTCCTTTGAGTTTCTTATAACTTTTTTTATTACCAGTTTTGCATGCTTGTATCTGGCAATCTAAACAACTAATTTGAAGACAACATTATGCAATATAATAACCATTGTTGAATTCCTACTATTTTGTTCAGTGAAATTCTGTGTGGTTTCTAATGTTTTTCTTAAAAGTTTTAGTCTCTTTAAAAAAATGAAAAAAAATTGTATCACATTATGCTTGCTGGAGATATCTCAAAGTATCACTGTCCTATAACACAGAGGTTATTAAACTTGATACAGATATTCTTATTAATGTGTTATTAAAGAAGGGCATATATTATGATGATGTCACACATTTATTTTAAAAAGTATTTCAGTAACCAAGATTGTTGAGAAGGGACCCTCATGCCTTAATACATGGCGAAATGGGTTCACAGTATGAATGGAAGTCTAACAACTTTTTTTTTTTTGGTGGAACTGGGGATTGAACTCAGGCCCTTGTGCTTACCAGGGAAGCGCTTATTCTACTGAGCCATCTCCCCAGCCCCTAAGAACTTCTAAAGTGTAGCATTTCTGTCCAACAAGGCAAAAGGAAATGACTTCTGAAGAAGGACCAGCTGATGCATAGTGTCCACCAAGACCGAGGAAGGTGTTCTTTCTGCCTAGGAGTAGCCTTGGAGTTGTGGAGGAATCTGAGCATAATGAAGATGATAATAACAGTAATAATGGCTTTCATCAAAAGAGCTAACATTGACTGAGCGCTTGTTACAGGTCGGCTGGTCCCAGACCTGTTCAGTGTCCTTTGTTGCTGAATCTTCCCAGTTACCTGAGAAGGTAGACACAGAAAAGGTCTCTCACGCCCATGCTGACAGAGCCTTGATATAATTTAAAGCAAAAATAGGGACTGGTCTCCTGGAGGCTTACGTCATGCATGTGTCATTTGTGTAGCATTGTCTGGTCTGAGATTAGAAATGCTCTGCTTTGCTCTGTCTTGAAATGCCTAATACATTTTGAACCAGGGACTCTATGTTTTCCTTCTGCACTAAGAGATGGATTGTGTGGCCTGTCCTGTGTCTGGAGGTGGTAATGTTGTTTTGGATGCAGGACAGTTTCTCATGCTGGGAGTCTGGAAGACTGAGCCCTGGGAAGGTGGCCGAGGGACTGGGGCAGCTGAGGCCTGCTGAAGAGGAAAGGCATAGGTTTTGCCCTGGTGGATTTGGTAGTTTAATTTTGAGTTTTGAAGGTTTTCTGTGAAATGATGTGGGAGATTTGATTCCCTGGACAATCCTTCTGGTAGGTTTTTTGCTTGTCTTCCTTCTGGGTTTTCATTTTTTTATTTTTTCAAGGGACCTTGCTGATTAGGTTAATGAGTTAGGAAAAGCAAGTCCAAGTCTGTTCTGGAAAGAAAATGAAACTCAGTGTTGGGCTGGGGAGATAGTTCAGTGGTCTAAGCACCTGCCTGGCAGGCACAAGGACCCGGGTTTGATTGCCTTTACCACATGCTGTTCTGGCCAAAGGCCCCTTGTCTGAGCCAGGCTCTGAAATGGGGAGTGGTGGCCCACACCTAATCCCAGCACTGGGGAGGCTGAGCCAGGAAAATCTCTATGAGTCTGAGCTGTGTAGTGAGACCCTTTACCAAATAAATAAAAGATTAAAAGCAAAATTAAAAGAAAGCAAAGAAACTCAGTGGGTTGAGAGTCCCTGGTTCTTGTAGGGAGTGCAAAGGAACTGACTTTGTTGCCTACATCTTTCAATGAGAACCTGAACGAAAAATAAAGTTTACATTTTTCAGAAAAGGAGGGTCTCTACTTTGTGAGCAAATCTGGAAATTATAGTATTTGGTTCTTAAGTTGTGAAGCTGTTGATGGGACAGACCTGTGAGGGTCTGTCTACATTTGAGGGACACATTTTTACAAACGGTTGCAAGCTCTGGAATGGGATTGTGGACACAGTGTCAGTGGAAGAGGTGAGAATTTCACTGGATTCCTTTGAGTGACAGACTTCTGGCTTCCTAAGCGACACCACCATAGTCTTTTCTTGTCATCAGTGTGTTGTTTCCAGCCCTCGGGACTTATATGCGATACTCAGCCACCAAGGGAGCCAGGTTTCCTTCTTAATTTTTTAACAGCATATTTTCCTTATTTTTATTACTGCTGTTTTATTTTTAGGAGCCAGCTCACCCCTGAGTCAACATAGGGCCACCAATGGGAAGCCGGATGAAGGTGTTCTGTTTTGTTTTTGGTACGAGAGGTGAAACTTAGGCCCTTACGTATGGTAAGCAGGAGCTTTGCCAGTGAGCCCCTACGCCAGCACTAAGGTTTCGTGGGTGAGTTTGAGAAACAGTGAATTGGTCTTTCTGTTGCATCTGGACGGATGTACATTACGGAGACCTTTTTACTAGCGGACCCGCGTGATTAGTATGGCACCTACTCACATTCAAGGGAAAAGTCACTGAAGCCATCTTCAAAACATCTCAACTGTCAAATTTAAATGATGCAATCCCGTGTCACATCTCTCTCCTTAGAAAAATGTAAGGAGTCTGTTTGTGAAGCTATGAAGTATTATGTTGCTTTTCCCACGCTAGATTCGTGTCTTGGATAAGTTGCTCAACTTCTCTGTGCTTCCTCATCTGTAAAATGGGACATTAAGTACTGCTGTTTGAGGTTCTTGCCAGGATTGAATGAGATAATTCGTGTAAAGCCTCGTTCAATCAATGTGTAACAGTGAACATTCAGCAGATGTCAATTATCCTACCAACATAGCTTTTGTGTTGTTTGGTAATTATGCCGTCCATGAGATTCCATACTGGTGGTTGTTGACCTTTCTTGGCTTGAGCTTCTTGGTCTTTTCCTGGGAAGAAATCTGAGTCTTGAAATGGTCAAATCCATTGTCCTGCTCCATCTCAACCACTCCCTGGCTCTCCTCCCCACCCCTTAACTCCCTCCACCCTTCCCGCATTCCTGTGCAGTTGGTCTTATTTATTTTTCAGACAACTAAGGGTGTTGTTAAATCTTTTCTTTTTCTGCTGCTTGATTTGGTCTGAGGCACTCCACTTCCTGCCCTGCTCACGGCAAGAATGCCTGGGAGTGCTCAGCCAGCCTTGTCCCTCCCTGTCAGAGTAGCCTGTTCTCCATAGTCCTGGAGAAGCCATTTTCGATGACCTTTCCCCCTAAACCAGTGCTCTGCTGGAAATGGAGGCCCTGTGGTCAAGGGAGGGCTGGGAAAAGTGATTTTTGTGGGGGAATATTAAATATCACCTCTGACTATTCTTTCTCCAACTTCAGAAAAGATAGTAAAAAGCTTCCACTGACTGCATGTGTGGAAGCCTGGGAAATGATGCTATTGTTTAATTAGTGTCGTTCAAGATCTCCATTTGAGTGATTTGTTTAGCCCTTTGTGGCCCTTTTTTGGCTTTGGTTCATCATGTGATATTGACAGACTAATGACAGATGGGAATGCTATGATGCTTGGATTAGGGCAGAAATGCCACCTGGAGCCTCTCAGGCTTTCTTCCCGAGACTTCAGATTCCTTGGTAGAATGGGAGTGAATCTGCACAGTGCGCTTTTTGAGGTAGGTGCGGGTGGCCTTACCCCCGAGAGGGGAGAGCCATAACCCAGGTTTTCAGTCATGCTCTTGGTCCACTGCTGGAGGGCAGACATCCGAGAGGGGTCAAACCGAGGCTGGCGGTGGCTGTTTCTTCTGCTTTAGGAGGTCACCCACAGCCCACACCTGCTCTCTGAGGCATACTGACATCCCCAAGTCAACCATTTGGAGGAGCGATGTGGTTTGGGTTTCTATGACCTGCAGCAGCTCAGTCTCCGCCCTCATTAATCTGACTTCAGATCTGAAGCTGGGCTGGCTGGACACTGGCCATATCGCTCTGCAGCTCTCAGACACCCCTCAGTGCCCCAGCGGAATCAGCCAATGGAAAAGTACAAGGCCTTCTGGGCTTCCTGGCCCTGCCAGCTCCCCCTGGCCTGTTTGATGCCTCCTCTTGTTCTGTGGAGTGAGAAGGCAGCACCCAAACTGAAAGCACAAGGGTTTTCTTTGGTTTTTATAGGAAAAACAAATTGGCATGAGTGCTCTGTCAAACCAGCCGAGGCTGTTTGGGCAGATGCCTTTCTTTGCTTTTTTCTATTTATTTTCCAACAAATCAATGCTTAACTGCGTTGTTATCGGAGCAGAGCAACAGGTGCAAAAAAATAACTCTGCTGCCAACTCAAATGAAAAGGTAGGGCTTATCCTCTCTGGGAGGGAATCCGAAGATAACAGAAGCCCCTGCCAGCAACTGAATTAACAGCCCTGTTTACGGTGGGTTTTATGTTAACAACCTGCTCCTAACCCTCATCCACATAAACAATCCATTGTCTTGGGAAGGGACATTCAGCTACCCAGACAACTGAAGGCTTTATTCCGCTCTATGTGGAGGTTAGTTTTGGCAGGGGCTGCTTGGTGAAACTCAGAAGTATTTATCCTGTCTGCCAACTCTGTGTTTTAGCAAGGGTTTTCTCTGAAGGTGAGGGCAGGGGGTTGTTGGAGAGAAGAGGATTTTTCTTAAACCAAGTTGAAATTCTTGTCAAGGCTGGTTATTCAAAATGCCAGGGAGGCTGCTGGACTCCCGCTGCTCTGCTCCATTCCATTCCAGAAGGGAGGTGGGGAGTGAGTTCAGTCAACTTCAGAAAGAGCTGCTATTGTTTTGAAAGTGTGCCCTGTTACTAGTCCGGCAGGGTAGGGGACCGGTATTGGTGTTTTGTTCACTGTTGTGGCCCCGGTACAATGATACTGAACATCTACTAGACACTTGATAAATAGCCATATTAATTAGAAGGGTGAATAACTATTTGTAATTATTGTACAATTGATCACTGTAGAACACTGAGACAACAGTTGCTTTTTCTGTTGTCTTTGGCTGGAGGGCGGGCAGCATGAGGTTCAACGTACCTCATGCTAAGTAAACTTGTGAAGGACTACAGCGGGGTAGATGGGGTCAGGGAAGGTCCCATCACACTCAGGGGCCCAGTGGCTTATTCTGATTGCAAAGTATGTACTTGTAAGTAGGAAAATGGTGTTGAATCTAACAATGTAGATTCAACAATCCAACTACACAATTTGGGGTCACTGAATATTAAATACTCATTGTTTGCTTTGGGTCACTGGTATTGAACTCAGGCCTTTGGATATGCCAGACATGCTCTGTCATGAGTTACATTCTGGGCTCTTTTTATTTTTAGCTTTTAATTTGATAGTGGGTGTTATAAGATGCCTAGGCTGGCCTGGAATTTATGATCTTCCTGCCTCAGCCTCCCAAACAACTGAGATTACAGATGTATTCCACTACACTCAAAAAAAAAAAAAACTGTTTTATTTCATTTACATGGGTAATTTATATAGGAATAGGTCCTCTTTGGGTGGTGCGGAGCTTGAATCTTTCTCATTGAACCATTTGTCTTTAACTACACAAGGATTTCCTGCGTATACAGACATTTCCCTGAAGGCTGATATTTCTTGGAGTTAGTCATCTGGTGGTGGGAAATTGAGGGGAGGCAATCCAGTCTGTAGAGTCGAAATTTTCAGCTGTCAGAATGGTCCAGAATCCTCCCATGATCTTAGAAACGCAGACTATGATTGAGAGGCCTCAGACAAGACCCCAGAGGACTTTAAGATTTACCTCAATTTAGATGATGTTGCAGCCATCCATAGATTAAAACTTGAGAAATGGCTATCAGCCTGTTCAGCCAAGTCCCTGTCCTCACGTTTATACCTTAGCAGGGACCCATGGCTGTAATAGAAGTGAGATCTGTATTTTTTTGCTACACTTCTTGCTAACTACCTTACTGCTCTTGGTTGGATTTTAGAATAGAAAAGCAGAGTAGGGAGAGAAGATTTTGAGGCTCAGATTTGGTGGGGAAAATGGTGAATCTGTTGGAATAACACTTGCAAGATGTAGGATAGTTCCTGCTTCAGCTGCCACTGGGAAGAGACAGTGGGGCCTTGCCAGCCTTGGCAAAGGAGCAGTGGTACAGCCCACATGAAGGAAGACAGAACTGAAATCTTGGCAGGTCTTGAGCCAGGTCTTGAGTCTTCCAATACTAACTAACTCTACTACAAAGTTTTTAACTTCTAATCTAACATGGGTGAGAGAGACTTCTCAAATACCTGTGGTGTCTACAGGTCTTTGGGGTCCATGTGTGATCTTCAGAGGTATTGGGCATCACCCAATATCTCCAACACTGGAAATGGATGTGGCTGTTTGATAGAAGCCTCAACGGCCATTGAGGACTCAAAAGGCTCTCTGACTTTTCTGATTGAAAGCTTGCCCTATTCTTAGTCTGTCTATCTGAACAGGATTGAGGAAGGCCCCATGGATTTTGTAAGACAATCTTGCCTTTCAATCTATGTCAGTGTCTATTGCTAGATGTGCCATCTTGTCTGGAAGAAAGGATGATAAAGATCGGCATAATGTGTTTCCACATTGCTTATCGTCAAGAAGCTGTATCTATAATATATTCAGAGTTTGCCTCCCAATATTGTCATGGAAAGGCTTGAGACCCCAGAAAGAATACATAGGATGATGACCCTGGGAACATGAAATTGTGTGTTTCAGAGCACATCATGAAGGAATGAAATTACCTGTGATGTAATCCCAAGGGGATCAAACACATTTCCCAGCCCAGATTCACATTTTGATTCACACGTAAAGGAGCCACTTATTGTCTGTAGTGTATTCAGCCACGGCTTCTCTCCTACTTGGGAGCGGGCCTTTGGAACCAGCGCCAGTCATATTCACACAGGAAGTCAGGAAGCTGTTGCAACATCCCAGGGGCAAATGCTGTGGATCCACCTGCTACCGGCTGTGATTAAGGCCTACAAACCGTCTGTATGTCTCTGTCGACCCAAAAACCTAATTGCTTTTCTGGCTTGAGGAGTCCAAAGGTCCCGTGGCAGCCACGTCCATGGCCAATTCGAGGTTGACGTGGCTGAATGAAGAAGACACGTGGACACCAGGCCTGCTGGGGGACTGCTCTGTGGCTCTGGTAGCTCCCAGTATAGCATCACCCTTGTAGCAGGAACAAACATGCGCTTTGACTTGGAGACTAATTCAGCTAATGCACAAATAATTACGGGGCCAGGATATTTTGCAAATATAAAATTGAAACAACTTGACTGAGTCATAAGAGGATGTGTATATGTGTACATACATGCATGCGAATATGTATGTTTGTGTACATGAGCTTGTTAAACATGAGAGGCAACAGAACCTGGGCAGATGCCATGGCCATGAAAAGGGTGGGGGAGTTAAAGGCAGCTTTCATCTCTGGCAAAGCACACTCTTGGGTTTTGTTGCTAGAAAGGCTGAGTTTGAAGTCTCTTCTAGCTCTAATCTTAGCTAAGTTATGTGACCTTGAACAAGCTCCCTAACCTTTCTGAGCCTTACTGATAGTCTGTCTTTCAGATGACATAATGTCTCACAGATTTATTACAAGCATGGACTGAGATAATGTGTTTAAAAACCATTAGTGCTGAGCTAGCCCGTCTGAAGTGATCAGTAAGACCTAGTTATTACAGTGAATTAATCATAACATCAATTGCATTTAGTCCTGGGCCTCAGTAGTCCACCAGTGAGTAAAAGAAGGGTCTGTTTCCATCTGAACAGGCCCAAGCTGAACTGCATCCATCTCCCAAGAGGCCATTCGAGCTGTTGTTGGTTTATTAGAGTCCGCAAAGTGTGGGCAGTGCAGGACTCTGGCACCACATCGGGCTCCCCGGAGTGTCGCTTCCCCTTGCCTTTCTATCCCAGATCCAGATATTGGAGGCTGCTGTGCACTTCCTGTGGGAGAGACCTTCTGGGATGTAGTGGCTTGGGTGGCCTTCTGCACCACATTTCACGCAGGCTGCTTTCTTTCTTGCCTCTGCATTCAGTTCTGGGCTTTGCGGGCGCAAGGCCCTGGTTACTCAGAGCCAGGGCACTGTGCCTTCCCATAGCCTCTGGTGGCCTCAGGCTATGTGGTTGGTTAGATGAAGGGGAGCAGCTGAGGGATGGCTCTTGGTCCCTTGGGCCAGAGCTGTGCCCACAGGGCTATAGCATGTCTCCTGTGAGCAGGGACTCACCTGTCATAGCTCAGTGGCAACGTAGCATCACTAGGACAGAACGAGGATGATGGTGGGTAAGAAGGCTTGCTGGACACCAGGTGCCAGTGCAGGGCCACTGGGACTCGAGGATGCTGTGAGATGGCAGAGATCTGAGGCTTTGCTTAAAATGAACCTGGCTCTAATGCTTCCCTTTGGAGGTTCAAAGAAATAATAAGAATTCATATTCTCACAAAAGGAGCTACCATTTATCAAGGACTTAGTGTGTGTCAAATACTTTTCTAAGCACTTTACAGGTATCATTTCATTGTGTCCTTCAGCAACCCTTTCCATGACATACACCTTTATAAATGAGAAGAGCCATGGACTTGTGTAAGCTCACCTCATTAGCAAACCGGTGAAGCTAGGCTTGAACCATGGCCGTCTGATCCCAGAGTCCAGGGCTCTCTGACCACTCCATTCTCCTGTCTTTGAGAGGTCTAATCCCATCCCAAGAAAGTCTCTAAGGCCAAGCAACCCAGCTTCAAGAGAGACGGGCAGAGCCTATCCTAAGAGCTAACACGGACACTGGCCTCTCATAAAGCCATGTGCCCAGTACATCACTAACGTCCTCGCTTAACCATTCATCGCTTGCACGCTTTCTGTTGTGTGGGGAAATCGAGGCCTCAGAGCAGACAGAACTTCCCTCAGCTCAACATAGATGCTGAGGTGCAGCCTCCAAATTTCAGCCCTTGTCAATCCCGGTCATATTTCTCAGAACTTCCCTGAGGATGCAAGATAATGGGAGCCTGAGTGGAGATCTCTTCTCACTCGTGAAAATGTCCTTCAGGCTCTGGTCCTGTGGGGTCTGATCTCTGTGACTCACCTTCTCCTCTGTGCAGATTCGCTATGGATAAGCAGTCTAAGATGCGAGGCTCTTAACTCTAGGGTCAGGCTGAGGGCTGCACTGCCCTGCATTCCATCCCTCACAGTGGTCCGGCTTGTGTGTGGTGGTAGCCAGGCTGGGCCTGCTCTGGGAGGGGAGTAGGCTGTGCCAAAGGTTTGGAAAGAGGAGCGGGCTCAGAGGGCCATGGCTGTGTCTAGGGGTGGGCTGGACAGCACAGTCTAAATCTTTAGCAGCTTCGTGTGCAGGTGTTGACATTTACCTGTATCCATAAGTTTGGTAGTGAGGGACAAACTGAGAAGAGAGGTGCAGGCTTGTAACCCCAGCACTCGAGAAGTGGGGGCAGGAAGTTCACTGTGAGTTCGAGGTCAGCCTCAAAATGAGTGTAAGGCCAGCCTGGACTGCAGAGCAAAACTTTGTCCCTCCAAAGAAACAAAAATAAAAATATAAAACTGGCGAGGGTCAGAGGAGGCTCTCTCTCCTGCCAAGTTACTGTCTGTGGCTGCCCAGTGCTTTCTTGCTGCCAAAGTGTTTCAGATTATTCAAGCCTGAGTGCTCGCTAAGATTTAGGGGAGCCATTAGATCTGGGGAATTACTGCCCACGGTGGACCAGGTCCTCGTTGGGGCCTGGCACAGGCTACTTACCTGTGCGTTTGTTTTCTAGGTACTTTTCCCTGCCTCTTCTCTTCAAGCAAAGTGCTGGCTTTTGCTCCCCCAAATGGTAATTTTTAGGCACTTTTGCACAGGGGGCGAAATTTTGGGTGAACGTGAAAGTTCAGGGCCTCAATAGGGGCATGGGGCCCAATACTCTTCCCTCTGATTGCTCCGATCCCAGATAGCCATCTGAGGATAAAGAAGTCCCTGAATATTTGGGTTTTAAATAAAATTTAGGAGTTTGGGGTCTGTGTTCAGTTTTTAATAATGCAAACAATACCTTGCGTCATATTTCCGGATCGCACACATACCCCACCCAATCCTCGAGGGAGGTGACTCTGTATATAATGCATTTTTCTTAAGCCTCCATCGGTTAGGCGAGTGCTCTCTTTGTGCCAGGCACTGCTGTGGGCTCTGAGGTCCTTGTCCTATTTAAGACTCCACCGTCTGTGGTAGGGACTCATGTCATCTGTTGTCCAGGAGAGGAAATGACAGCTTAGAAAATCTCATCAACAGGCCATGGTTGTCACATCAGTGAGACAGCAGGGTCCATGCTCTCTGCCGCCCCTGGCTCTGTCTTCAGCCATTGTTCTCAACCAGCCAGATTTGATGCAGGGGTTACTCCAGTGGGTAAAGCCGCTCTTGAACATTGAGCAGTACACAAGTCAGTCCCAGAATAGAGAACCCCCCCAGTCCCACCTATGCCCATGTTTATGCTATACCACTTACTGAGCTGGTGACACATGAATGGATAAAGAGGGGGTGGTGTGTACACCCGGGGGGAATATTATCAGCCATTAAGAAGAATGAAATCCTGTCATTTGTGGTGAGGTGGGCAGGATTGAAGGACATCATGTAAGTGGCATGAATCAGGTACAGGAAATGAGAAAGGCTGACCTTTCAGAAGTAGAGAGCAGCATTCCACCGGAGCTGGAGCAAGGTGGAGAGAGGAGGCGCGGAGAGGGTTGGCTACTGAGTACCAACTATGCAGTGAAGCAGGAAGAATGAGTTGTAGTCTTTTATTTTTGTATTTTAGGGAAGGGTCTGCAGGGTGTTCAGGGTCTCACTACCAGACTGGATTCGTAGTGATCGACCTGTTTACACCCTCCCAAGAGCTGGGATTACAGACCCACACCGCCACACCCAGTCTCAATTGCTGTCTCGGTGTGCCCCGGTGGTGTGGCCAGTGCAGCAGGTACAGGATCAAATCCCGGGTCTCTGCGCCTGCTTGAAGGTACTTTAATCTGCTGAGCTATTTGGCCGGCCAAGTTGTAGTCTTTCAAAGTACAGTAGATTAAATATAGTCTATAACAAGTCTTATTTCAAAATAACTAGAAGAGCTCAAAACTTCCCCACATATAAAAATAATAAATGTGTTGAATAGATAGATATACGAATCATTCTGATTTTATCATTACACATTGTATAGATTTCTTGAATTAATCTACTGCATCTTGTTACTGCATATAAATGTGTTCATTTTTAAAAAAAATGTTAAAAAGAGAATTATTCAGCCCCAAATTTCAGTGCAGGGGATATTGCAAAACGCTCCCTTTAAGAACTAACTAGTAGAGCAGTGGATCTCTTCCACTTTCCTTCCTATCCCCTCCATGTCTGCTGGAAGCTGAGATGGAGAAAAGTGAGCTTTGTTCCAGCTCACTTCAGACACACCAACTGGAGTAGGTATCCCTCATGCTCTGAACTAAAGTCACAGTCCTGGCAGGCATAAAATATGTTAAAGATTCTCCTCTAGCATCACTGTTAAGGGAAAATAAAGCAATTTTCTTTGGGGACCTGTGTGCCCAGCACTGGCCTAGACACCTTAAACTCACTGCATTACTGACTCTTCAAAATAGTTCTTAGACTTACAAGGAATCTCAGTCACCTGTTCTCCAGTCCCACCCTGTTTAAACCAGTGAAGGACAATGAGTCGCAGAAAACTTAACATGCTCCAGGTCATGTGACTGAAAGATGGGATCTGGAAGCCCAAGGGAGCCTTGGATTCCAAGGCTCTACTGATCCATTTTTTTTTTTTTTTTTAAAGGAAATAAAGCCAGCAGTGCTGAAAGGGAAGAAGGGAACAGAAAATAGAGCATTAATAGTTCTCCTACTTTAAAATTAAATGGCTGCTTTATATACCCTATAAAGTAGTCAGCATATACCACGGACAGTCAGATAAGTGTATGAGGGTGTGGGGTTGTTGGCTGTACTAGACCTTTTTCATACTTCTTAAGGATCATTTATTATCCATTATCTCAGTTGATCTTCCTGAGGCTGGTGGAGGAAAAGGTTTTCATTTTATTCCTAAAATTTGGGGGCCTTGGAGTGGGCTAGGAGTGGGCCAGAGGCTTTGGGGAGAACGAGGAGCCGCTTAGAAGGCGCTCTCCCGGCAGCTCCCTGTGGGGTCCATGTCCCTGTCCCAAGCCTGGGTGAGTCCCAGTGAACTCTGACTCACTAGGGGTTAAGCCACATAAACTCTTTTATGAGTAGTAACCATTTAATGTTCCCTGTAAAAAGGGCCCCTCGCGGAGCTGGCTGCCTTCCCTTGGAAAGGGGGTGCATGGCTTGAGATCTTGGGTCAGGACAGCCTGGGGCAGGGGTGAAGCTTTGACCCTGTAGTGCATAAAGCTTTCTTCAGGGGATGGGAGTAGTTACAGATACTTCCAGGTCCCAAGGAAAAATGACACTGGCCTTCAGGGAAGGAACTGAGAATTAGCCTGAGACATGATTTATTTTATTTTATTTTGCATTACTTGCTAATTTTTTTTTTTTACCTACACAAATACATGGTATACAGCTACATTCTCTTAATTCAATGAATAGAAGGATCTGCTCTAATAGTGTTTGTAAATAGAATATCATGTCTGCACCTTATACAACAAATAAGCACTAAAAATATTCAACGTATTAATTATTAAATCTGTTCTAATTTGATTTGAAAATGTCTCATTTCTTTTTGTTCTTCAATAAAATTATGGAAAAAAACCAAATGCATGGGATTCTCAGTCTAGTTTGGTCTTGTTCCCATTTTACAGCTGAGGAAAGTGAGGCTCAAGAAATTATTGACTAGACAGATTTGGCACTCAAAAGCATCCACAAGAGGGTAGGGTAGGGGAACTGGAATCCAAGCCCACATCTCCCAGTTTCCCAAGGTTGGCACCGGAAGCCCCACTTTCTGGTAGTTTGGGAACAGCAAATCGAAGCCTTGTGCTGGTTGAGCTGGTAGCTTAAAGGTGGTCAGCCGGTTTACTCGTCCTGAAATGAAGCTGTGAAAGAGCCCGGAGGGCCAATCCTTGAGAGAGAATCCAAGGGGGCCCTTTTCTGGCCTCCTCTCTCCATTCTGCTGGGCTCTGAGCTCCCTGCCACTCTGAGAGTTAAATAGTAACCTTTCACTGCTCCCAGAAGAGCAAAAGCTGCCCAGGAAGAAGCCCAGCCCTGAGCAAACAAGAGCCAGGTCGGGTGGCGTCCTCCTCCCCCAGCAGCCTTCCTGGAGACTTGGAGTTTTCTTTTGCCTTGAAGTGTTCAGCCTGACTTTTTAGCTTTAGGGCGATTGCTCTATAATACAGACTGGGGAAATGCGTAATGTGTAGTTATTGTAGAAACAAAAGAGAGTGGATGGTCTGACTTGATTTTTTTTTTTTTTTTTTGTCTCCAAAGATGAGAACCCAAGTAGTTTCCAGAAGAGAACTTCAAAAAAACTAGCATCGTTACCTTCTTTAAATTTCCAGATAGGGGAACTGAGGCCCTGGGCTGTTTCTGGTTCAAGTTATCCAGAGAGAAAAAAACATTTCTTCATCATAACACCTGTCCTACTTAGTCATCCTATACTTGGTACCAAGAGCTCAAGGCGTAGAAACCCATTTGCCTTCCCACCAATACCCACCCAGGCCAGATCAAACTAGCTGCTTTTTGTGTGTGAGGAAACAGGTGGTGAAGTAGCTTGTGTCAATTAATAGGAGCTTGAGTTATGGATTGGGAGTTTTCGTCAACCCTCCACGTCCCTGAGGGCATCAGAGTTCTCACCCAGGGCATGGGTTGTAGAATCCAGCTCTCCTCTCTTTCCATTGGGGCTCCATGCGCTGCTACCCTATCCGGAAGGCCTAGACTATCTTTCCTTCTCTATCCCCCTCTTAGGCTGGGCTGGCGCCTAATTATTTACCAAGCAAGAGTAATGATGATGCTAGTAATTATCATCAATGTTTGTGTCCAACCTAGCTTAGCCCATAATCACGGCTCCATCTTTGGAACCTAGCGCAGTGTCCAGCCCTTCCCTGGGCTGGTAAATACTTGTCAAATATACAAATCCACGGACACACTTTGTGCCCTTTGTGGATTCCTTTTCTTCCCCACATCGACTGGATGCAGAAGCAAAGGCTCAACTGCAACTGGGGGACAGGTCAAGGCTGGAATTACATTAGGAATGGGACCTGAACTCCAACTGTAGACATTCAGGAATGAAAGATTTCCACCAAATAGGCAGGACCGTTCCCATGATCTGCTTGATAGCACAGCTATCCACCCCAGCATTTTAGAAAGAGAAAGCAACTTTTACAGCCTCTGGGGAGTGCTCAGTAAAGTTCTAGAAACTGCCTGCTATTCTTTTGGATAACTGCTCATAACCCAAGGCTCAAGTCAGAAATGTGGAGTGTGCCTGGCTTTGGGCTAAGCACTATCATAAATGTCGGATGATCAAAAGTGTGACATTTTCACATTATCTAGGCCCAGGGAAGCAAGCTGTGTTCTTAGGTCCTTTAACTGAGAAATTGGCTCCACAGACAAATCATGTCACCTTGGAAGGCAGTTTTAAAGCCATTGAGTTCTTCACGTCTGTCACAGGAGAAGAAATTTGGTGGTAACTTTTACCGGAAAGGAAATCAGGAAAGGGCAGTGCTTATTGGAGAGACTGAATGATTTCTGGTAGTATCACAAAGAGAAATTCCCAAGGAGCTCTACTAAAAGACAACTGAGGCTCTCTCCCTCCTGGGCCAGCAAAGACGTTGTGTCTGAAATTTCATCAGTTGAAATTCTACTTGAAATGAAATTTCCTTTGCATTTTCACTTTGTAAACACACACACACACACACACACACACACACACACACACACACACACACACACACACACTCACTCTTGGGTGCCAGCCAGAATTGCCTTGGGAGCACGGATTGTTTTTCCCTCCTGCTTCACTCCTGATCTGAGATTATTCATTTATGAATGGGTGGCTGTAAGAACTTGCCTTCTGCCTATGAAAATTGATCCTGGAAATTTTTAATCACTGTGAATTTTACTTCTCTGAAAGTGCTGTGGCCATGGGCGGGTGGACATATTCTTCTTGTCTTTTTATTCTTCTTTTTTTTTTCCCTGAAATTAACTCTATAATCTGTGCTCCCCAGTGATGTGTGTCCAGGGAACACTGACTGAATGGGTTGTTTGGTCCCTCACAGATCATGATTCTGGAAGGAAGTGGTGTGATGAATCTCAACCCCAGCAGTAGCCTCCTTCACCAGCAGCCAGCCTGGACAGACAGCTACCCTACGTGCAATGGTAAGGGCCGGGCAGCATGCGCCTCGCTGTCCCACGTCCGTTCTTCCTTTGTTTTAATTTCCCTCCCAACATGACAGCTGAAAACTACAGGTTCTGTGAGGCAGAGGACATGGGCAATAGGGCAGAATGGAGAAGCCTTCTGTTTTTTGCAGTGCTAGAGATAGAACCCAGGACGTCATGCACACAGCATAAGCTCTGCCTCTGAGCTACACCCTCAGCCTTGAGAACTCTTCCTATTAGAGTTCTCTAGAGGCCCCAAGGTACCAGAAGAAAGCCCATCTTAGGTACTGCACTGTGTCTAGCCCAAACACAAGGGTCCATGCGAGCATCCTAGTAGTGAGGATGTAGAACAGCAGAAGAGAATACTTCCTGCTGAAGTTTTCAATAGGATTTTGCTGGGATATATCAAAAGAGAACAGGGGCAACTAGGCATGTGCATGCATGCATGCGAGGGCTCATGCTTGTATTTACACACACACACACACACACACACACAAACATGGAGGCTAATAGTAGCTTAATCTTTTTAGCTCATCTTCCAGTGTAAAGAGAGAGAAATTGGTCAGGAGGCCAGGTACTGTTCATGAGCACTCGAATCTCTAGAACTTAGTGATCTTCAAGGGGATGGCCGGCTGGTGAGGCATGCAGAGGGTTTGGCGACCAAGCCTGTGGCTTATTACAGAAGCTGACTCTGAGTGAAGCTGCTGTTGAATCAGATGCCCCACCTGGTGCAGTAAAGGCTTCTGTTTAGACAGGCTGCTGAGCACCCAGCAGCGCTGGGCTTAAGAGGTGCTGAGCCTTCTCCCACCCACACCTGTTATTAATCTCCCTAGCAGAGAGTCCTGCTTGTCTGAAACAAGGACACAGGTGAATGGGGAGCACAGTTTGAGCAGCAGGTGTGGGAGGGTGATGGGAGGTGATGTGCTCCCACGAGTGGCTTCCATGTGCAGCTCCACCTCTCTTCATTTGGTTTTTTTTGTTGTCTTTTTTATTACTCTATGTTTGCAATCCGTAATAAATGCAGTCACTGTAAGGACCTGCTACGTGTGCATCGTACTTCATAAGCACCTATTTTAATTTGGAATTGCAGCCAAACAGGTAGAAAGTATGAACAAGTGGCTTTTCCTTATTCTGTCACCTGTTTCACCATGCTGCTGCTCTTTTTTGGCAGTCATATTTTCTGTGGAAAGCCTTAGATTCTCTGAAAGGACACAAAGGAAGCTTCTAAGTAGATGGAAAAGGGAGTTTGAGCATCCTTAGCTCCAAGGCCTTTGATTAGAAGGTAGCATTTATTTGTTCATTTGCTTTAGGGGAGAAAAGAAACTAGAACAATTTACTTAGCAAGAAGTAGAATTTAGTTGTCATTTTTATTTCTTAATTTCTAAAGGTCTCAGAGAAGGCCAGCTCTTTATTGAGATTAGAACAGGGAAGTCATCTGAAGGACAGGTGTTTAGTAGTCACAGTATTTTCAAATATTGCTCCCAAAACTCCACAAATTTGATGGGTTCTCTGTCTAATACCATGCCTTCACCTGGTCAGCTTTAGACAAAATTCTCTTTCCTTCCCAGCCTAAACAGGATACAACAACAGAAGCTCTCCTTTAATCTAGATCATGTTCAGTTTGGAGAAGAGATTATTCTGTGTCTGCTGTGGGGTCATGGAAAGGTGTTGAATTTTAGTGGCAAAATGAGAACTTCACCCTCAACATAACACAATTCTAGAAAAAGATCAAAGAGTTGGGGAACTACAAAAACATCCCCCTTTTTAAACAGCTGTCTGTATGAAACACCAAACAAATTAGGGTACATGGAGACCCTAAATATGGGTGTTTGAATATAGGGTGTTGAGGACTCAAGCCTTTGAGAGCCAGGAACCACCCTGTCACTCCACAGCTCATCTGCACCATACCTGTGGGAAGATTTGTAGAAATACAGATACTCTGGCCTCTGAATCAGAACCTGCTTTTGAGCAGAATTGCTCTGTGGCTCACAATCACATCAACATCTGGGAAGGAATGATCTAGCCTGGCTCTGAATGGACAGTTAGAGGCAGTTTCCCTGCAAATACCATTCCCTCTCCTGGTTCATGTCTCCAATTGGTGATGTACTTGGTTGGGTTTTTCCTGCTTCAGTTTGGTGAGATGCAATTGAATTTGCTTCTCACTCTTCTTGGAACAGAGTTCTTGCTTCTGACATCTCTCTTGAGGGGACCATCACGTGACCTTAGAGATTGGCTGTCTCTTCTCCAATGTGCCACCTCCCACCCTCGTATGACTTTGGACCAATTATAGGACATTCTATTAACTGAGCAAAGGAGAGTCACACACATAGACAGTTAGCACATAACAGGCTTAATGGTATTTGTCTCCTAGTGTGAGCTTCACTATTTATGCGCCTCCCAGTGCTCCCATATTCCTGCACTATTTCTTCTTCAGCAGCCAGTTCCACTGAGCAAATGTGTAGTGAACACCTTGTATGGCAAGGTCACTGAGGTCATTTTATAGGCCATGTGAAGTTGAGTGAGACAGTCCTTGATCTTGGGTATGCAGTTTACAAAGGAAAACAAGACAGTGCTCAGAGACCTGTAAAGAAGAGTAGGGTATGATAGAGGCCATTTAGGAGAAATCCCAAGCACAGCTCCTGGAGAGCCAAAGGACAGGGAGTAAGTGAAAGCTTTCCTGGTGGTCAACGTTTGAAAGGTAGGTAAGAATGCAACAGGAGTGAGCGATAGGATAGAAATGCACCAAGAGAGGGCTGGTGAGATAGCTCAGTGGACCAAAGTGCCTGATTTAGGAAAGCTCAGGAGTGGCAGTTTATCCCAGCACCACGTGCTGTGCCAGCCCTGCCTCCAGGGTGGGCTGAGCTGGCCATAGAGTCCCACTGTGGTGGTGCACACCTGTAATCCCAACATTGAGAAGGCTGAAAGCAGGAGGATCAGTATGAGTCCAAGCTGCAGAGTGAGACCCTGTAACAACTAAATACATTAAAAAAAAAAAAAAAAAACACCAAAAGAGTAGTGCAGAAGACAAAGGTCATGGGTCACTAACAGTCTCAGCCTGGCTTGTTGATTTTATACCTATGCTTTGGTGTTTTCCCTGAGCATTGCAGATGTTTTCTTATTATTCTCTCAATAATATAGCATCACAACTCTATATAGTAGCATCATTGTACTAGTGATTGCAAGACATCTAGGGATGACTTAAAATATATGCAGGTGTATGTTGAGGTTACAGGCAAATGCCATGCCATCTTGTGTAAGGAGTCTGAGCAGCTGAAGATTTTAGCATCTACACGGAATCCTGAAGCCATCTGTCAGTGGATACCAAGGCACGATTGTGTTTGGGTGTGGATAATAAGCTACTAAGATATTGAAACTACAGAGTGTTTTAGTGTTCGTGGTGCTTTGGGTGGAGCAGGTGCGAGCTTCAAGCTCTCAGACCCCAAGGGTGAGTATCATGGGAGGGAGAAGGTAAAGGTGCAGGAATTCAGTGGCCCCTGCCATAATGGAGAAAAGAATCACACCTCCCAGAGCCCGCCTCACATTTCAACCCCTACACCAATGCTCACGCTCTGGCTGATTCCCCCAAGGCATCCAGAAGGCTGCAAGGCACCCTGAGTGTGAGACTGTGCCCAGCAATGCCCAGGGACCACTCACAGCGTTGTCTCCTGTTTTACAGTCTCCAGCGGGTTCTTCGGAGGCCAGTGGCATGAGATCCACCCCCAGTACTGGAGCAAGTACCAGGTGTGGGAATGGCTGCAGCACCTGCTGGACACCAACCAGCTGGATGCCAGCTGCATTCCTTTCCAGGAGTTCGACGTCAATGGCGAGCACCTGTGCAGTATGAGTCTGCAGGAGTTCACGAGGGCCGCGGGCACAGCGGGGCAGCTGCTGTACAGCAGCCTGCAGCATCTCAAGTGGAATGGTGACTGTCCCTCTCTCTGTCCTGCTAGATGTGGGGGGAAAGCCCAGAGGCTGGCATCTGGGTGGGCTCCTTAACAATGAAGAATGGTCCCACCTCTGAATGACCATTTCCTAAGACAGGGCAGTAGGAGGGAGGTGATAATCCAGGGAAAAGCCTGGGGGATCCAGTGCATCTGATCCCTTAGGAATGCTTGTGTAACTCACTTATCTCCTCTGGCTGTGTTCATATCCAGGAGACAAGGGGCTGGCTGGGCTTTCCCAGAACACTTGCTACTCCTAGAAAGCTGTTCTTTCTAAACTTTGCTAGCAGAGTTCAGTAGTTTAATTCCCAACCATTTGCTTGTTAAAGATGAGCATGACTACTTTAGAAAGCAGACAAATGAAAAGCGAAATCTTCTAGTTGTAGGTTCTTAAATGGGGGCTAAAGTAATAAGAAGATGTGGAATATTAAATGGGTGTGTTTGGGAGGGAACAAATAATTTTTGGGGATACATAATTTCTTGGCAGATTCTTAAGCTGTTCATAACAAAAAGAAAAGGAAAAAGACAGAAAAAGGAAACAAAGATGTCCCTTTTTTTGGAGGGGGGATCAGGATATCTCCAGAAAAGAGAAAAAAAATGGAAGAGGGAGGAAAGAAAGAAAGAAAGAAAGAAAGAAAAAATGAACAAGAGAAAAAAGAAATAAAAGCTAGAGCCAATAGGCTGGACTCATGTGGTTGTTCCTGTGATGATTTCTGAAACTGATTCTGCCCTAAACCCTCAAATGTCTTCAGCTAGCACCTCCAAGTCCTAACACATTGATGATAATTTGTTAGCATATACATCACATTCTACACTGCCTCAGAAGACCCCGTAGGGCAGACGACTCATTTTGTAGAATGCCTTCGACACTGACAGAAGGCTCTCCTGACAGTGAACATAAAATTAGCTCATCTGAGAGCTACAGAAAGGAGGAACGTTTAAGGGCAGTGAGCTGGTGCAGCGACCCTGGCAAGAAAAATGGAAATGGAAAAACTATTTTGTCTTAGCAGAACCCGTGCGTGAGTGAGTGAATAAGGATAAGTGCATGGGAGTTCCAAGACTGTGACGCAGAGCCAGGTCCTGGCAGCTGCAGTTGAGCCTGAGGAGGACCCAGGAGGCCGGCTGCAGAGCGGACACCTGGGGCGTCCATTTCGGATGACCTCATCCGGCAGCAGCACCCTGGCACTCCCTCCTTCCCACTCATCTTGCAGCTTCGGTTGCTCATTTTTCATTTACAAGAACCAAACTAAAGAAGGCCCTATAAATAACTCCGAAGAGTCTTCAGAAAGAGCTGGCTTATAGCTTGAGAATTAAAAATATTTACCTCCCCATCCCCAATTAAATATCCTTCTTTAAAGCATTACTGTGACTGAAGCCTGAGGCAGGGAGAGGCGTTGGGGCCATCTGTGACCTTCCATCTTTGACCTCCTGTGACTTGTTGGCCCGGGCTGTGTGTTGCCACGGCCTCTGAGTGTCTAATGGTCAGACTCTCACCCTTGCTTTATTGTTTACATTTTGCTACACATGCTAATAACTTATATTTATTATTTACTCATATTGGATGCTCTATGTGAATTGATTTATTGAATGAGCTTATGACACATTAAGTATTGTGTCCATTTTACAGATGGGAAGCCTGAAGGTCAGAGAGGTTCGAGGTACAATTTACACTCCTGAAATATAGTCTCTCTAGGAGGGGAAAAATTCTTTTCTTTTCTTTTTTTCTTTTCTTTCTTTTTTTTTTTTTCAGAACCAGGGATTGAACTCAGGCCCTTGCATTTGCCAAGGAAGGAAGTGCTTATTCCACTGAGCCATCTCCCCAGCAAAACATTGTTGATTCATTTATATGTGCTTTTATATGATTCAAGTCAAGAGAGGTTGTAAAAGGAACACTAGAACATATACTATATACCATTTGCTCCAGTTCTGAGGTCCTAAAAATAAGGGAAGGCTTACTGCATCTCGGTGTACTTTATATATTGGATCTCATCAAGATGGATTTGATCAAATTTAAAATCAAAGAAGAATCAAGCTAGTGAAAATGATTTTTCCTTTGTCTTCATTTCATACCTTGATAATCGAAAGCATCTAGGAGTTGCTTAGCGCTTCTATCTAATTTCATGGCCTACATTTACAGATGAAGAAGCAGAGATTCAAAAAATGAATCTTGCCTTGTAGCTAGTGGTGGAAAAACTGCACTCCTGATTTCTGAAGTTCTGGGTCCAGCACATTCGGTGCCTTCCATCTTCAATGCCAGATTACTCCAGCTGGTGGAGATGCCTTAGACTATTGGCTTTTCTGGGGCCAGGGCGTCTCCGGGGTTGAACCTGTAGAGGCTGAGAAGGAAGTGTTCTCCTGTAAGCAAACAGCTGAGCAGGCGGGGAAGTGACGGAAGCCTATTTGTCCAAGAAGCCAGCTCCATTCTTAGTGAAGCATGGCATTTTGGCTCTGTCTGGGCTCTCTTTGACTTTTCCCATGTGTCCTTCACAGGCCAGTGCAGCAGCGACCTGTTCCAGTCCACACACAATGTCACTGTCAAGACCGAACAAAACGGTGAGTGGCGAGAGAGGCAGAGTGCCAACCTGGCCAGGTGAAGTCCTGCGGTGGGGGCAGGGGGTGACAGGGTAGAGCACAAGTCAGAGCATGGCAGCAGGTCCTGGCAAGAAACCCAGGGAGGCTGCTGCCCAGCATGGCTCCATGGGCTACCCTTGTCCTTGGGACCGGTGACCCCTAACTCCTTCTGATGGAGAATGGAGTGGTGAGCCTGTATGTTTCTACTTCCTACCACTGTCAGAACATGGCTGCAGTCCCAGCCAGTAGCTCTAGAAATGCAGAATCTAAAGTAAGCCTCTTTACCAGCAAAGAGTGAAGGGGTTGGCCTTGGCCAAGTTCAGAAAGCAGTGCAAGAGAAGAGGAGGTTAGTGTCTCCTCTTTTCCCCACTGCCCTGTGGGAGCGAGTGCATTTTACAAGGAAGGAGATGCTGAGTTGGTAGTCTAGGTTGTACAGGTTTTGAAGCCCTGTGGGACTCCCATACAGATGTCTAAAGGCCCCTGGGAAAGTCACCTTCTCACTTATGGACATTTTCACATACAAGATGCTCTGAGCAGCATCTGTGGTCCCAGAATATCGGTGCTCACCTTCTTCCCCTTCTGCCATTTCTACATCTCTCTCCTGGAGCTTGACCCCCAGAGTCTACAGCCATGATAAAAATGCAGGTGCCACTGTTCCTGAGCCACGCCCTGTGTCCACATCAGGAAGATTGGGAGCCATGTGAGCTAACCACGTTTGCCATAGGCCGCCCTGCAGGTTGCGTGCAAGTCACCAAGGACAGAATTTGACCTGGGGTGATTTGTGAGTCACTGGGCACCCAAATTGGCCCATGCAGTTATTTACTCTTTTACGAGGGGCCTGGTCTGCCATTATTAAAGAAAAAAAAAAACAATAGCTGCTAAGCATGTTAATAAGGCCTCTCTCACCCTCCCCTCCTCTGCATAGACTGGGGGCTAGGGAGCCTCGATGGTCTGTGTTTTATATGCCTGGCCAAGCAGAGATACATCCTTTGGCTAAAAGAATACTCTGTCCCCTAACCTTATAGATAGCCTCCCTGAAGGACCTGGGTGATACAGGAGGGGTCTCAAAAACCTTGATAATTCCTCCTTGACCATCCCAACATTCTTGATTGCCAGTTCAGAGAAGCTAAACTAAAGGGTAGAGAAGAAGGTCCTCCCTGGGAGGAAAGGAGAAGAGGCTGTCTGAGGGGCCAACACTCCCAAGCCTCTTTGGTTCAGTTTGTTTTCAGAGGCAACAACAGGTGTACAAAGTGATCCAACAAGGAGAGAGGGTGTAACCCCAAGAGATTGGGCTTGGGGTGCCCAAACACGTAGCTATTAGTTAAAATACCAGCTAAATCTCTGTGGTGTAAACAAGAAGACTTAGACAGTGAGTCAGGTTTTATGCCACAGGTGCAGTAAAAACAAAATGAAACTTGGCCAATGGTTTACTACCCCAGACCTAAAATTCAGTGCCCAGGCAGAAGAGGGGCTCAGGCAGCCCTGAACTACGGTAAAGTGAAAGAAGGGTGTTGGGGTGTCAGTGAGGGGGTTCAGAGAAAAGGTGAAAGATCTTAGCACACTTGACCCCGCAGGAAAGCAGACGCTGACTTGGTGATCAGGCAGGATCTTGGAGTGGTGTGGGAGCTGGGGTTCACTTGGGGAAGGTGGAGGGGAATTTCGTTAGAAGCTGAGTCTCGAGGGGGTCTCAAGAGGCATGCTTACCTCACACTGAGGAGAAAGAACCAGCTAGTCAGAGCCAGCACTCTTCTTTCTCCAGAGATGAGGCAGCAGCACCCCATTCTTAAAAGTTCTTTGTTTAATTTGGTAAGGCTCTCTGCCCTTCTCCTTCATGTTGTTTTGAGAATTCATCACTTCTTGGACTAACTGGAGAAACCCTCGAAGAGTTCCCAGCTGTCACTCAGTTTGAGGGCACAGTCTGAGTCTCAGAAATGGAGAGGCTGTCAGAGAAACGGTTAGAGAAACACACAAGACTTTTTCAGGAAACAAAATGAGGAACAAAAAAACACTATTGATTTTCCCAGGAAGACATTTATGTGAAAAGATGCTCATTAATCATTTATCGTACATTCATTTGTCTCTAACAAGGGCTTCCCTCTACCCCAAGGCAAAAATATTCAGTTGATTATAGTATGCTAGAGAAGGTTGGAAACCTTCCTAGGAAAATTAAGGTGTTGGGTTAGGACAGGATTCTATTATTGCAGCTCCTGTCACTTTCCAAATGCAACAGCTATGGGTCACTCAATGAGGACCAGGATGCCATTGCCATCAGGGCCCCAGGAGGACAATGGTAACAGGTAGCTGAAGCAGAATATCATCCTTCCTCTCTGAGGGCCACTTCCTACCTCAGTGATTTTTGATGAGCAGGGACTTAGAAGGGTCAGAGGTTTTATCTTGAGGAAAACAGTTATTGACCTTCTCCATCTTCTATTCTTTGTAGACCCGTCCATTATGAACACCTGGAAAGAAGAAAACTATTTATACGACACCACCTATGGTAGCACAGTAGGTAACTAACCCGCCAGTACAGAAGGCCCTTTTCTTTTCTTATGCTTATGGTAAAACTGCCACAGAGTGATATGGTAAGGAGGGGGCTTTTCACACCTTTTATGTTTTCACTTTTACAGATTTGTTGGACAGCAAAACTTTCTGTCGGGCTCAGATCTCCATGACCAGCCCAGGTCACCTTCCTGTTGGTACGTTGTCTTGTCATCTGAGGATAAATGTGACTAATGCAAGCGATCCTTGAGAATTAACGAGAATTATCAGCATCCTGCATTTTTGCTTTGCTATAATCTTTCTCAATGCAAAGCTAAAAATGGAAGCGAGTTAACATTTACAAGAATATGTTAATTTTTTGAGCCAATATTAATGCATCAAAGATGCCCAGTAAGGATTCCTTTAGAAGTGTTTGTCTCTCATGAAACAACAGATTTTGTTCCTGCTTTACTCTCTATTTCACAAATATTTTCCCTTGGGATATATCTGAAAAATATTACTACATATATAGGGGAAGAGGGCTGTATTTAACTTTCACTTGGACTGGAACATTAATTTCAAACTACATTGGGCTTTTGAAGAAGAATGTCTACCAGTGGAATTCAGAGGTCATGGACTCATGCTGGTGGTCTGTGGGTAAAGGCATAGCCATTAGAAGTTTCCAGAATCCCCTTGGTCATGTTATGTTCTAGTTTTTAAATCTAAGCCTGATGGCTCACTGAACCTCTCTAATCGGAGTACCCGCACTCTACAAATTATGTTCACATTGGTTCTATTGTGTGAAAACTTGATTCCTGACTTCTCGTCAAGTTTGCAAGTAGTGAGGACTGGTCCGTCAGGAATCTGGGAAAGGGGCTTTCAGACGGGTTCATTAGCACGAACAGTATAGGAACGACCTGTGTGGCAGATTTTATGCTTTCCTTGACCTGAAGGAAAATTTCTGGATGGATTTGTGTCTAGGAACCAGAGCATGTATGTCAGTCACACAGGAAATGCCTCTCTCCAGGGATTGAATTTGGGACAACCTCACAATAGGGATTTAATCAGGGGAATTAAATAACACCCTTCCTCTTTTTACTTTTTTTTCTTTTGTTGAGTGTGTCTTTGAGAACTGAAATATTAAAAACCTTTGGGTTTGATCTGGTCAAGGCCCTCAGATGAGATAGGGCTGGGAGCCAGGGTAAATGGCTCTGGAATTAAGGCTGACACAGAAGCCAGTCACATCTCTCTTCTTCCCCTCCCTCCATAGCCCTTAGCATTAGGTTTCACTCCAAGTTGCAGTTATTTGTTGAAATGAGGAAGCAGATCAAACAGCGGGAAGACTCTGAGGTGCCACTCTGGGGGAACTGCCCACTAGGGTATAATTTCTGTGGTAACCATTGCCACAGTCAGGACTAAAGGCTTCAGGGCTGAGGAAACCACCAAGTCACCCTCTGATTTCCTCCCACACTTCCTAAGGTGTGACTTCTCAAGTCCTTCCGGTTGGGCCTCTGGTTTACGGCAAAAGGTTCCAACTAAGAATAAAGCTGAACTAGCTGCTTCCTGGGGGTGGTTAGGGTTAGAGACTCCTGGGGAAGTTTTCCTGATGGTCACAGCTCGGCAGCCCAGTCTTCTTTCCCCTTTCTAAGTCTTGATTTAGACTGTCTACAATCTGACAGACAACAGGAGCCCGAGGGGGCAGTTTCTGCTTGCAGGCTTCAGTAACAGGGAGCTTGTGAGCTTCTGAGCCCACCTGCACAATGTTTTCTGATAGTCCTGGTTGAAATGGGCTTTGTGGATCTGCTGATCCACAGCTCCGTCATCCTTGCGTCTTCTTCCCTCATCTATACTGAAGAGGACCAGCATCCAATCCCCACAAGGCCTCTGCTGCCAGCCTGAGCCTTTTACATTTCAAGCTCCCATGAATCAAGCACAGCTAAATACATATCTGTCTAAGTTTCAGTGCAAGTTGAAGCGGAGCTAAGGCGGGACTTGCCTAAACTGATGGCCTTTGCGATAAGGCAGGAGGCGAAGCGCCTGTGTTTGAATTCCTCTGTCATCTGCCCCTTTTTGTAAGATGGCTTCTGCCAGTGCCTGGATCTGCTGGACTGTCCTGCCGCTGCTCATGCCAATGCAGGCTTGACGTGTTTATCTACTGACTTGTCGAGCCTAAAGCAAGGGTGGCATGGTCTATAAGAACATTGAAATTTGTATATCCCGTAAAGAATGGCTCACGGCTGAATCATATGCAAATGCTTCTAATCTTTGCTTCTTGGGAAGCAGTATAGCTGAAGTCATGCTGTCAATCTTGCATCAGGAACTTGAGCCTTGTCATGCCCTGGCCTGGGCCTTGAGGACCAGAGTGCTTGGGAAGGGAGTGAGAGAAAGCCAGGATGGACAACCTCCCCGGAGCGGGCCATTATTTTATAACAATGAATCACTTAACCACCTGGATAACTTCAAAGGTCTTGACTTTTATTTTGTGAGAGGAGAGAGGGGGAGAAGTTGGTTGTGTTAAAGTTGTAAATCAAAAGGTTTTAGTGCTAAGGCAGCTCTGGGATTCTGTGGAGATATTTTCTTTGCCTTTGGCTGTCGTTCTATATGATGATGGGAATATTTTCATGGTTTATTTATTATTATTTCCTTCCTTCCTTCCTTCTCCTTTTGCTGCACCGGGTATCAAAATCAGGACCTAGTGCTAATGCTAGGCAGGCTCTTATGCCACTGAGCTATGTCCCCAGCCCATCTTATATCTTTTCTGAAGTGAGATTCAAAAAACAAAAAATCTTTTCTTAAGCTAGATGGACGATTAAATTGAATAAATGACTATTATCTTACAGAGAAATTTTTGCATGGTCTATCTAGTCTGGGGGCTTTTAATTCAGGGTCTATGAACTCTTAAAATTGTGACAGAATTCAACAAGTGTACACATAAGTGCCTTCTTTGGGGAGAGGGACCGAAGGTTTTTAGCATTGCCACAAAGGTACCTTAACCTGCAAGTGATTCATTCCACATTCAGCTGGAATTCGCGATGAAGACAGTGTGCTGAGGGATGCTCAGGATTTTCTGACTTCAATCCTGGCTGGGAAATACTGGCCCCACACCATCCTGGATGCCATTTGAAAATGAGCTTTGCTTGTGGCCTGCTGGGTAAATGCCACTCTTTGTCTGCAGAACAACGTGGCCCTGTCAGAGTGATGTATCACTTGGAAACCAGGATGGGTGCCAGACCTGTCGCAATATTGTCACATCCTGATGGGATGTTGCAACCCTGCCTCACAACGTCCAGGCGGGAGAGAGAAGTCTCCTCCCACTTCCTGTGAATTTGTCCCTCCAGATTCAGAGAAATCCAGGTCAGGCACAGGTCCTCCTGGTGACCGTGTCAGGAGAGAGATTCTTAACCAGAATAAGAAGCTTTTCTGCTGCCCAGCTCTTGTTCAGGCCCTTTTGTCCATCTTGCAGTGGTTTTGAGAGAAACAGCTGGGAGAACTGAATTGTGAGCAGCTGTGTGAAGAGACAGACAAGTAGGCCCATGTGCACTGGGAAATTAGCCTGGGATTATTTTTTACATTAACGAAAGTGGAAGAAAAATGAACCTGAGTCTTGGTAGAAAAGACTTCTGGGTAGCTGGTTGTGTGTTGCAGGTGATGAAATGACACAGAAGAGCGGGTATGAGGGAGGTGAAGACTGTGGGTTCAAAGTTATTTGGCTTCACTTCTGGGCTCCACTTTCAGGCTGTCTGATGGCAGCCCAGTCAGTTGAGTTCTCAGTTTCTCCGCTCTGCCCCAGCTATAATCTGTAGGCCATAATAACTTATACATAGTTCTGATCTCTTGGGTTATTGTATAAATTACACAAGATGATTTGTGTAAAGTGCTTAGTATAGATTTGGTACTTAGTAAGTAGTCAAGAAACAACAGCTTTCTTGCCATTTTAATCAGAAGCTAGTATTCAGTGAACTTTCAAAACATTATTAGTGTATATTTGTGGTACATATTAAATACAAGCCTTATGGGGAATTGGTACATAGAAGTTCGCATCTTGACTCTTTTCACTTCCCTTCTCCTCTCTCGCCTGTTTTCTCCCATCTCCAAGTCTTCTTCCCATCTCCACCAAGTCTGTAACCCTGTTTCTTATCATCTATCTTTTATTTTGCTCTTAAAAGGATTTATACTTTTGCTTTCCCACTGAAGATGAACTTCAGCGGGAGATATTTAAACTTCTGTGTTTGATTTCATTCACTTAGCACTGTGGGCTTAAGGCGCACCCCTTTTCTTACGAACCATTTAACTGTACCCTCATTTATGACTGAGCCTACTCTGCGGTGCACAAGGGCCACATTTTCTTTATCTATGTATCTGTTGATAGGCAGGTAGGCAGCGTCTTCCAAGATGAGCTATTATGAGTTGCGTTGCCATGAACGTGCATAAACACGTGTCAGTGTCGTATGTCTTTATCTCTTGCTGGGAATACCTGAAAGAGGTAGAGCAGGGTGAAGGGAAATTACTGTTTTCAGCTTTTTGAGGAATTTCCCTGTTGATGTCCACAGTGGCTGTAGTCAAACTTTTTTGAACAACTGAATGATGGCTGTTTATTCTTTTCCTCTGAGTACAGTCCGTCAGGCAGTCCAGGTGTCCTGTCAGGACATGAAGGGGGCAGAGAGCCCTCAGTGAGGGGACTGATGGAGTGCGTCAGGAGGAGACAAGGTGTGGAAGAGCTGACTTGCAGAGGGGGACTACTTTGTATTATAATTGGGGTGGTTCAGGATTCAGGATTCTTTTTTTTTTTTTCTAACATCCACTTCCATTCTCACAATACCTGCAGTATCCTCTGAAACACACACAGATCGATCATTTGGTTTTCTTTCTCCACTTTATTTTTAATTCATACACAATAATTGCACGTGTTTGTGGGGTACAGTATAATAGCTAGATACTTGCACACAATGTAGCGTGACCAACTCAGGCCAGCGAGTCAGCATTTCTGTCTCTTCTCCAGCTACCGCTTGTTTTGCGTTTAGAGCGAGCTTGGGCTCGCTGTCCTCCAGTTCATTATGAAACACACTGTAAAGCGCTATAAACTGTAGACAGGCTGCTCCTCGGGAGATCATTTAATCTAACTGCATTTTCTCCCCATTATCCACCCAGCTTTTCCCCTTCCCTCCCTCATTTCTCGTGTTCACCATTCTAATCCTTTCCTGTATGAGACTGTAAAACTTCCACACATAAGGGAGAACGTGGCTTTTTTCTTTTTTTGAATTTTTACTACCGAGGTCTGCCTCTGTCATCTCTGCTTTGGTGATATTTATTTGTTAAACTAATCTGTGTTTCCACAGGCCACTGTGGCCCTCTGTTCTCTGCTCAGACTGCTCAATGGCCCCTTTGTCAGGGTGATTGAAATCCAACTTTGCATGCCAAAACCAGGGCACTCTTATAGCTTAAAAGCCATCTTTCTTTGTTGTAAATGTTTACATTTTGCAATTATGTAAAAAAAATAAAGTCTAAGGACCTAAATCTTTCAATGGCTTCACTCTCAGAGAGATTATTTAGAAGCGCTGAAATGCATTGATGATAATATCCTCTTCTCATATGGTTCCGTTTGCTTACAACTACGCTATCATCTTTCAGTTTGTTCATGCGTCCACACACGTCAACCTCAGGGCCTTTGCACATACCATGCTCACACATGGAAGGCTCTCTTTGTCATCAGCTCCCTCACATCTTATTGGCCCCTTTATTAGAGAATCTGGCTGTTCGCACTTGGGTTAAATTGGAAGCTGTTGGGTCAGCGAGATAGCTCAGCAGCATAAGCACCTGCAAAGCAAGTGCAAGGTCCTGAGTTCGATCTCTGGTAGTGAAAAAAAATTAGAGACTGTTTCCTCCTCCATATGTTTCCTACCCTGAAGTATTTCTTACCCTGAGGTATTTTTCTCCTCAGCTCCTATAATCTGGGGCTGTGTTTGGTTCATTAACATAGATGCGAAGAGTGGCAAGCTTGCAGGAGTTGCCTAATAAATGTTGGCTAAAGGGGTATATGTGTGAATGAAAATGATGGTATAGGAAGTAGACCAACTAAACAGCTCTCATTTTTCTTTTTAGTAGAGTCACCTGATATGAAAAAAGAGCCAGACCACCCTACAAAATCTCACACCAAAAAGCATAGTAAGTTACCTGGCTTTCAAATGGCCTTTGTTCTTTCCTTGGTGTTGGCCCTAACTGGAACCCCCCTAGTTTTCAGGCCAGGGTTGCCTCTGACTGCTATCTCTGCTTCTTCACTGAAGACTAGGAGAGAAAATAGAGGCTCCAATGATGGTAAACATTCATGTATCCTGTATCTCATAATGTACCATAAAGAAAAGGAGGTGGGACGTGTGCAATTATTTCTCAAAATGGGAACTCCTGGCTATTTCCCCTTCACCTTGTTGTATTTACTCTAAAATCAGGACCCCACAGAGAAGAGTTTTGTACAGGCAGAGTGTTAGAGATTTTCTCTCTCCCTGAATAAGAAAGGAGGGAAGTGACATAAAATGGGAACAGCCGAGGTGCACCATTCTTTCTTTGGCTGAATGATGCCCTCCTACCTTTGTGGGCTCTTGCTTTAAGAAATGAGCATTTATTCTAGATTTTATAGGGTTCTTTGGGAATTGTATTGCACCAGTAATAAAGCCTTAGGAACACATGGATGATAATAGACGTGAAATTGAGAGGCCGTAGAGGGAAATGAAGATGGTATAATCTAGAAATTATAGAGAACCTGAGGGTCCATATTATTGCTAAGCTAACCCTCTGTCTGGTGTGTGTGAGGGGAAGGTGTCACAAATTCATTGGGAGTAAAGTTGAATTTTGTTGTCAATTTCACTGCAATGGCTGCTTCATTTTCAAATCGTCACCTCCAGCTTCTGTGTGATGTCCACCTCCCCAGTACATCCAGTAGTTCATATGTATTCTGCAGCAACATTCATTTATGTTTGGATTGGACTAACAATTTGGTTGCTGAATTGGAGTAACTTCACTGGGTCAGGTACTAGAAAGCAAGTGGTTGAAAGTGCTTGATGGAGAAAAATACATTGAAATCAAACCCAAGAAAGTTGCAAATAATAATTAGAAGAAGACCTCCTGTTTAAGAAACCCAAGACCTGTTCCTCACTTTAGGCTTCATCAATAGTTGACCCTGCAGTCTCGATCACTAAAATTCTCTGTTCCTCAGTTTTAGGGTATACAAAATAAAAAGCTGTGCTAATTGCTCACTGCGAAATTCTTTTAGTACCATATTTGGTGGTTCTGTGATCTGTTACCCCTCCAGTAGAGGAAAATAGAATATCTCCCTCTTGAAGGGAAAATTAGAACTCAACACTTCCCTTAGCCCTTTTGTTTACTGTGCTGTAGGAGAAAATAAACCTCATTTTCTTCCTCCCGACAGACCCCAGAGGGACTCATTTGTGGGAATTTATCCGCGATATCCTCCTGAACCCAGACAAGAACCCAGGGTTAATCAAGTGGGAAGACCGGTCTGAGGGCATCTTCAGGTTCTTGAAGTCAGAGGCTGTGGCTCAGCTATGGGGAAAGAAGAAGAACAACAGTAGTATGACATATGAAAAACTCAGCCGAGCCATGAGGTGAGAAGTTTCAAGTCTCTTCAGATGATAAGGCTGCATGAGCCGCTCTTTACCTGGGAGTCTCTGTCTAAACAGCCACTTTATGCAATTTCCTTTATTACAGATATTACTACAAAAGAGAGATCCTGGAACGGGTGGATGGACGCAGGCTGGTATATAAATTTGGGAAGAATGCTCGTGGGTGGAGAGAAAATGAAAACTGAGGCTGTCATCTCTTGGAACCCAAACCGAAACACATACCAAATAAATAAGAACCAGCAAAGAACTCCCGGACGTAAATATTTCAAAGACTACTTTTCTCTGATATTTATGTGCCACGAGGGAGACAATTCTACTTCTAATGGCAAGAAGGAACACTACAGTTGATGAATTTTTTTTGTTACTTTGATGTATGTCCTATGTGGGGAACAAATGTACACAGTTTTCTGTGAAATATGATGCTGTATGTGGCCAGGATTTGTTTTTGCCTCTGTTGTGAAGCTTTTCTTCCACCACAAGAATAACAGGGCTGGTGGCCTTGTGCTTCTTACTAAGAGACAGAAAAAAAAAATTCAGAGGGCATTAAATATTTTCAGATGCAAGATGATTTAGGGAAAGATGGTGTGTCCTTTGCACATAAGTGCCCACAGGGCATCGTCAAGAAGGGGACATGCTAGTTGGGATGAAGTTCATGGTCTCAGGTTGATGGAATAAGCCAAGAAGGTATTGAAAAGTTTAACCTAACATTTAGGAGACAGGAGGTAGGAAAATGGAAATTTCCAGAATCTATGGTGGGCCGTAATCAGTGCATAATCAGAAGATTTTGAAAGTTCGAATCAGTGAGAAGAATAATGGTGGGGGGCTTTATATTTATTCAAGAACGATTTACCTAATCTTCCCTTTTCCTCGAATTGTTGGTGAAAACACTTGGGGGTGGGGAGGTGAGAGAGAGAGAGAGAGAGAGAGAGAGAGAGAGAGAGGAAGAGAAGAGCTATCCAGGAAAACCCCTCTTTGCATGTATTAATTATTATAATCTTCTGTCTTGGAGTCAACTCTGTCTCATCTGAACTTATCTTGAATTGAATGATTTATTGCTGAGACTTGTATTCAAGGGAATGTTTAAGAACAAGAAAGAAAGAACAGGCAGGGAGGATCGAAAAGACAAGTAAAAACTTCAGCTTGGGAGTGAGGCGTTGGAAGCTTCTGCCCTGTTACCAGCATTGTTCTGCAATACCCAGTGACTCATCATGCCATGAAGTTCAGGATGGAAATCTGTAGATGGTTTGAGAATTAAACATCCCGAACCCTTATGCGGCTTTGCTTTGGGGCTTCCTTAGGCTGTTGACCTCCTCCTTCATCCTGCCTCTCTCTTCTGTGATTACATGGCATGAATACTCATGTTACTAGCAAGGACTGCTCTTCACCACCCAGGAGAGCCTCTATCTTGGTGGCTTAGGTGGTGATGGTGTGCGTTTCATGCTCAGTAGTTTCTAAATACTTGTATGTATTTAGAAGGCTGGATGTAAAAAGAAAAATTAAGAAGTCACTGTACTTCCAATGAGGACCATTATGGGGAGTGATCTTGGAGCTTGCATGACCTCCCTTCTGAAAGTAGAGCCACGTTCACTTCCTTTCTGCCTCACTTGGTCAACTTCACACAGCTTTTATTAATGAGTAACAATTATTGAGAGAACTGAGAAAAATAACACTGAACAGCAAAGATCAACTATGAAACTCAGATTATTCTGGCATAAAGACACCTTACTTTCCAAGGGTAAAAACAATGTGGGTTGTCCCACCGTTTGGCTATCTGTGTAACATATGGGGATTTGTGCATGTTTGAACTGTGTGAAGTCGTTTCGGGCACCTGCCAATTCGCTGCCATTCTGTCCTTGGCTTTGCCTGTTCACTGTCACCAGGAGCTAACTCTTCCTTGTGCTCACCCTTTCTCAAACCTAGAAGCCCCTTGCACCCCTCGTGATGGGCTTTGGCTCTTTTGGCAACCTTTCCTTTGAGGAACAGTCTTTGCTAGACAGGCAATAAGTCTGGGAAGAACTGAGAACAGTTCTACAGATAAGCAGCAAAATTGTGTTATTTATTGAAAGTGACAGTTTCTTGGCACCCAGTACCTATTTAAATAGGCTGCAGTATTAAGGGCTCAGCGTGTCTCTCTGTTGTCTTGGCTTGACTTTGCTGTGTTTTCTATGTGCTATTCGTGACTTGGAGAGCCCAAGTAAACGAGCCACGCCAACCTGGGGTGTGAGCCGAGTACTTCCTACCACTGCTGAGTCTTCTGAGGATCCACTTGTCTTGATGAAACTGAGCAAGGTCCTGGCACGCAGAACACACAGTGTCTTAAAGCTGTCACCTGAGCAGGGCAGACCCAAGTTATGAGGTTTTGTTGGAACACACTGATCCTTCTGGAAAGTTCTTGTCTCACTAGATTGTAAGCTCTTTGATGGCAGAGACCTATTTTTCTGGTACTGGGCATGATGCAGGAAGAGAGGAAATATGGGCTGAATTAGTGAATGAGTGCCTTTGGAAGACCTCTCTGGCTGGGAGGCCATATCTATAACTGGAACAGGAATCATTTCTACACTGGAATAGGAAGAGCACAGCCAAATCTTCCAGGACATATTATCTGTTATGAACATTTTACTGTGAGAGTTTTTACTTTACCTTCCCACCAGCGCTGAGACAAAACCCAAACAGGCTGTTGGGTTCCACAAGTCGGCGTGTGTTGGAGGCAAATTCTGTTAACTAACTTGGAACTGTGAGACTTCTCTGGTACAAGGCACCCGTAATTAACCCCTTGACACCAATGAAGATTATGAATGTTTATATGATGTAAATTGCTATTTAAGCATCAAAGAGTTGTCAGGTTTAGTATTTGGGGGTTGGTTTTTATTTTGTTTTATTTTTCTTTCTGAGGGATTTTTTTTTTTTTTGATAAGGTTAGTTAATCCATGTTAGATTTTAGTTTTGCAAGTGTGTTGTTTTTACAGACATAAAATATAAGAAAAGTAAGGCAGTAAGAGGGACAAATGATTATATTATTCTATAGTTTTTTTTAAAGCATCCAGTGAATGCCTACCGCATGCACAGAACAGAACCATCTATGTGAGGAGTTTGTCTAATTATGCAGAGTATTTCAGCTCTTCCACAGGTACTTACTGGATGGAAGAACACCACAGTGCCCCCAGTAGCAGAATAAAATTACCCTGAGGTTTGGTCCTCAGGATTCAGTTTCTGGAGTAAGATGGCATTGAAAGAAAAAAAAAATACCTGCTGTAACTTTATCTTATAAACCTTTGAAACATGCAGGCCTTTGCAAGTTGAACTAAATTGGAATCCAGCTTTCTGTAGCTATCTGCATAATACTTGCCATCTGGCTTTGGGGTTGACAACTTGGAGAAAGCAAACATACTGCTTCTATTGTTTAAGTAAATCAGAAATCTTGCCCTTTCAACTACGTTAAACTTCAACTGAGTGCTCCTGTTTTATTAGAGAATTATATTTTTCAAGATATGGGTTTTTTATTTGTTTGTTTGACAGGTCCCAGAAAACACTAATAAAAACCACACAAACCATCCTGTAAATGTGTGTTTCATTCTTCAAGCAGAACTGGGCTTGGAGGAAGGGCCCTCTGTCATGTAACAGGACCCATGGGATTTCTGCATTCATTGATCCAATAAGCAGCTGTCAGCATCTCCTGGATGCCAGGCATGGCCCTAGGCACTGAGTCATGGTAGAGAATGAAAGAGACAAGTTTAGGTTTCACTGGATGGAAACAGACAAAGATAAAATGCAACCAAGTAACACATGGGGTATCACATGTGTAGTAAAGAAAAGGAGAAAAGGAAGAGACATGGACAGTGCTGCAACATGGGAGGCTGTATCACCAAGTCTGGGTTGGGTTAAGGAGGAAACTCTTTAGCAAAGGGGATGGAAGATGCAGGGAAACAAGCCACACAGATAAGTGGCGAGCGACCCACACCAGAGGAAGATCAAGCCTCCTGCCTTATCCAGGGAGAGCAAGAACATGTGCTTGCCAGAATAGCAATGGTAGGAGGAGACAAAATAAGAACATGGGCTGATGTGACTACACAGAGCTTGAGGCCTGGAGGCCTCTACCTTTGCAGGAGATGTGGAGCCTAGAGGAAGATGCCTTCCAACTTCTGGCTCCAGAGAATCCTGGTTACTGTGCTGAGAATGGATCTCAGGAAGACGGTGCTTGGTGCACGTCTTACTAAGGATGAGGAAGGGAGTTGGAGTGATTTCCTCTCTGTCATCCAGATTTCCAATACAAAACTTAAAAATATTTCTAGGCAATCAGTGGGCCTTGCCAGTTCAGAATGCACTTCTCCCTGGATCCAGAAATTTCTCATTTAATTTTATAAATGACAATGACCTAAATACAAGAAAAAAAAAAAAAAAAAAAAAAAAAAAAAGAAAAAGACAACAAAAAGAATAATACCCAACTATTTTGGAAAGATTCTCTTGTTCTCAAGAACTGCAGTATGGGGTTGGGGAGATAGCTCCGCAGTCTAAGCTCCTGCCTGGCAAGTGCAAGGGCCCCAGTTCAATCCCTGGAACTGCATTCTGCATCTCACTGGCCACTGAAACCAGGTGTGGCGGCACAGGTTTGTAATCCCAGCGCTGGGCAGGCTGAGACAGGAGTATCAGTATGAGTCTGACCTGCATAGAAAGACCTTGTATCAAAGAAATAAATAAAAGATAAAAAATGTAAAAGAACTGCAATGTTTTTATACACACCATTGCATTTCATCATCATGGAAGCCTGGGATACAATCCCTAATTTTCCACTGAAGGTGATGAAGGTCAGAAAGGTTAATTGACTTTTTCAAGGTCACACAGCTCATAATACATAGTAAATCTGGCATTATTTATACAAGTTCTACTTCCTGTAATGCATGTTTTAAGCTTAGTATTTCTCTAGTCTCTCTCTCTTCCCCCTCTTTTTTCCTCCTCTCTCCCTCTCTTCCTCATTCCCTCTCTCTCTTCCTCACTCTCTATCCCTCTCTCTATCTCCCTCACTCCTTCTCTCCCTTTCTATCAGGCATATACCACAAACTCCGAGGTTTCTCCAGGCAAACATGACAGAGAACTACTAAACTGACTAGTGTTTTCAGAGCTCCACGCAGTAGGACTTCTCAGTCTTCATAATGATAATGCGCATTGTGAATGTACAAGGGAAAGTAAAGATGTTTGCAGCTTTCCAGCCTATTGGATGATGGCTCTTTTCCACCAAAGACTTCACGAAATTAACATTCATTAAAACACACTTGAAAAATAACGATCTCAGATGTTGAAGAGGCGGTATGTTCATGTTTGGGCCAAAGAAGGATGCTGATAATAGTCCTGCATATTAAACTTAGACAGTTTTGAATGCATTCCATCGTTTTCTCCTTGAGAAGAAATTTCCTCATTCTCTGGCTTATGCATTAATCATCTGTGTTGGTTTATTTCTCAATAATCTCAAAGAACTTGAAAAGTGATGGGAAACAATGAACCCTCTTGAATTTTAGCTCTCCCAAACTGTTTAAAATTATAGGCTCCAGCCATGTGTGACTATTTAAGTTGAAATTAAGTAAAATTATGTAAAGTAAATCTTTTGTTCCTTAATCATACTATCCATGTTTCAGTGCCGAGCAACCACACGCAGCGAGTGACTATTGCATTGGCTGGCCCAGATGTAGAATATTTCCATCATTAGAGAAAATTCCGCTGGATCACGCTGCTCTAGGATCTGACCTGGGATGGTGGGGAGTGGGTGGGCAAGGCAGTGAGCAAAACTAACCAGCGAAATGAGATCTGGGAAGCCTTAGAAACCAAGGGTGACCCTGAAATGCAGAGAACAAGTAGACAGAAAAGATCTGAAGTGAAGATCCTTGTGTTTGTTGGAATGATGACATTGCCTTCGAGTACAAACAAGTTTGATGCTGTCAGGAGAGTTTTGGAGTGGGAGGACTTGATTATTCTGGCCTCCAAATCCCACAAATACCTTATAGTTATTAATATGGATATGCTAAATATGGCCTTCTGGTTGTGAATACTGATGCTACAGGGAAAGCACTGCCACATGCCAGGGGGAGGGAAAGGAGAGGTCTCCAGAGGAAGTGGGACCACATACCCATGGCTCCAGATGGTGTCCAGTTCTTGAAAAGATCTGCCTTGGATCTTTTCAAGAACGTCTCGTAGCCCAACCTTGGGCTCTCTAGCTCTTTATAAGTCAATTCTTCTCCATTAGCTATCAGAGTCCGGTCTCTGCTGACACGAAGTTGGCAACAATGCCTTTTCGAAGGTCAAAGTAAAACTTGTTCCTACCTCAAAGACTTTGCTTAACCCACTCTCCCCAACTACAATGCCCTTGTGACTTTTCTGTGGCAGGCTCCTTCTAGGTCTTGTTAGAAAAGTACACTTTGCATAGGGTGTAGTAGCACATGCCATAATCCCAACACTTGGGAGGCTGAGGCAGGAGGATCATTGTGAGTCTGAGAACAGCCTGGGCTACAAAGTGAACTCAAGGCCAGCCTGAATTGCATAGTGAGACTCTGTCTTAAAAAGGCAAAAAACAAACAAACAAACAAAAGTATACTTTCCTAATCACAGTTGCTTTAGCTGCCCTCCTGCCCAAGTCAAATTCTTACTCTACTATCCACTCTTTGGGTCCTCTTAAGGAACAGCATCAAAATTATGGTTTTCATTTGATTTTATACTATTTCCTTTCCCCATGAGGGGATACGGCCTCAGAGAACAGAGACCAGGCTTTCTAGCCTCACCAACACATTCCTGGAGCAAGCATGTGCCTCACAGGTGTCCTTGGCCTCATCAATATTTGTTGAATAAATAAATGGGAGAACTTCTTACATTTGAATTGCAAGGCTTTTATTTCAGTTTCATGATTTTTGATCCTGGTGACCCCATTCCTCCTGTATTTTGGAAAAAGATATTCCTCCTGCATTTTCTGCAACAGTGAAATCCTTGCTTTTCTGCTTTGCTGAGTAGCTATTGTCCAGATTCTACTCTTCTCTTGCCTTTAATGGCATCTGTTCCCCAAGACCAAATCCTTGTCCCTCTTCTTTTCTCTCTTTACATTCTCTCACAGCATCATCCATGAGAGTCCCATTTCAAAATGGTATATTTTTCTGATCCTGACTTCAATGCTAGGTGCCTGGAGATTGGGGATATGTCAGTTAATTTTTTATGAGGTGGAGACATAACCTGCTTCCCAGTGGTGGTGTGGGAATTGACTGAACAAATTCTAATTCATGGTCATTCTATATTTTAGGAAAGACTCACATACACAGGTTTTGTGCTAAGCATCTTATGTTACATTTTAATCCTCACTTTCACCCTAACATGAAGGTTCTACTCTTAGTTCCACTTCACAGATGAGGAAACTGAGGCTTGGAAAGGTAGTGATCTTGCCTGATATTTCTCTGGTCTGAGAGGCTGAGGCTTGAACCTCCTCCAGGTTAATCATGATGCTCTGTCTCCCTTTGAAAGCACTGTGAGAATATCATACACTGAACAAAGAGAGGGATTGATTTCAGAACTTAAGTGACCCACAGAGAGATATTCTGAGTGTCTAGCTAAGGAATGACATGTTATCCACTCAGTGTGGTGTCTCAGGTCAGGTATCCTGCGTTAAAATCATATCTGGCAACTCCTGGCTAGGAGTGAAAGTAAAAATTTGTGTTTGATAGCTTTAAAATCATAGCTTCAGATCTGAACAATCATTTGACACAAACACCTACCGTAAGACTCAGACTGAAGATCACTTTTTTTTTTTTTCTTCAGAACCAGGGATTGAACTCAGGCCCTTGCGCTTGCCAGAGAAATGCTTATTCCACTGAGTCAACTGCATGGCCCCTAAAGGTCACTTTTTTCTTGACTAGGAGAAGCCAGTTTATCTGCTTACACGTTCATAAATCCTTCCATTCAAATGGATACTTGCTTAGCTATGACTCCCCCTACCACACACGCACACACACACACACACACACACACACACACACACACACACACACACACACCGAAGTCATTCCGAGGGAAGCCCCTTATGCCTTTCAGCCTCCATGGTGATGCAACTAAGTCTTCTTAGGTTGATTCTCCTAAGACAGACAACATTACCTGCCCTCTGGCTCACAGCTCATCAGGGAGTTGGCGCATCCTAGACACTGATGCAAGAGCAGATGTGGGACCAGAGGGGCCAAGAAAGAGCAGCTCATTATTGAAAGCACAGGTGCCAGCATTTCTATGGAAGAAGCATGAGACTCTGTGGGATCTGATTAATGATCCATCATCAGCTCTTTGTGTTCCCTCCTCAGCTTTGTGTGTCTGGATGTGTGCATGCGCGCGTGGTTGTGAGTGCGTGCGTGTGTGTACGTGTCCGCCCTTCTTTCTTTTTCTGTCTGTCTCTTTCAGAGTCCCTGTTTCGTTCCCATACCCTTCCTTCCTCTTGCTCACCAGCCCTTTTGAGATTCCTTCTGTCTCCAAACCTGTCTTTCGAGGTTGCCAAAGGACAGAGCCAAGGAGACAGTGCAGGATCAGGAATGGTGCCACCGTTCTGAAAGCCTCAGCAGTGACAATAACAAATGATATTTACCTAAGAATTATTAACACATCAACTGTTCTCTCTGTTTAGTTATGTCATTCAGCACTAATGGACTTTTCCAATGGCAAACTAAAAGGGAAGGGAAACAAACAGTGTATTCACACCACACAGAGTCTGTGATCCCTGCCAAGGCTATGAAGGCTCTTCAGTTGGACCTAAGGGCACGACTGACCTGCACGGGGTCCACAGGACTCTGGTCATGTTGCACTCTCTACCCAGGTTTTTCTAGAGGGAAAGCAAGAAGCAAAGGATTCGGGTTCCTGGTTACTACACCTATTGACAGCTTTCAACTAAGGTCTTAGTGACTGCCTGGGTGCTAACACTGTGCACTAGACAGACTGAAGACCAAGTCAAGTGAGAAGTCCAAATTCACACTCTAGGTTAGTGTCTGCGCCCATGTAACTTCCAGTTCTATTCCATCCTAACACCCTCTGTTGGTGGCCATTCTTTCTTTCACCACAGATAAATTCTGATCAGCAGGACTGCAAACCAGTTTAACAGGATAAAATGCATAGGTCTTTGAGTTGGGGGAGTCTCAGTTCCAGTCCTTATACTCACACTTGAAAGATGGGTGACTTTGGGCAAATGACTTAACCTTTCTGAATTTCATCCTCCTAATGAATAAACAGGGACTCAAAGTTGGGGCATATACTTTGTGGAAGAGATAGCCAAGAACGGGATATCGCACTGGAGTGTGACCAATAGCAGGGAACTACAGTTAGAGAGGACACCAGTCCTGGGTTCAAGACATGGCACCACTACTCGTAGGTCAATGGTATTTGGGAAATGCTCTTTCAACTCTATTATATTAGTTTTTTCATTAGCAAATTAATAAGTTGGACTCAATAATATCTGAAGTGGCTCCAGCTAGAAAGGCCCAAGACTTTATAAAAATAAACTTTAATCTAATCCAACATTCATTTAAATGTTTAGCATTTAATCACACCATTTAGGAAAGGCTTCCCTTGTCTCCCTGGGATGCACTCGGGAGCTAAAATGAACACCGCGTTGTCGTTAGTAGAATTGTAGGGTTGTGGACATAGGAAAGGAGTGGGCAAAAAGGGTGGAAATAAGATAGACACACATAATCCCAGGGGACGCTGCCTGTTTGGAGGTGTGAATTGCATCTCCACCAGGTCAAGCTGTGCCCTGGGCTGTGGTGCATGGGTAACACCAAGAACTGATAGTTATCTAGTACCATATTTACTCTTTTCTGAGAAGATCACAACATTTTACCTGTATGGCTTGACTTAACTCTATGAGGAAAGTGTTAGTGTTATAACTATCTTCCCATTGGAATGAGGGTTAGAAGGATTGTGGTTTTCCCAAGGGGCAGAACTGGGATTTGAACCCAGCTCCATGCCCTGCCGTTACTTTCAGCTGAATTCCTAAGCACTAGAAAAAACACTGTCTGGGTTTGAGGAAGCACCTGAGGTTGCTTCTTCTTTGGATTATGCTTCCTTAGAAACAGGAAGTAGAATTTCTCCAAAAGCACAAAAATAAATGTCTTTGTGGTGTCCAGTGTAATTTGATACTCAAAAGTCATGAGGTGTATTGTTCTTGCCTGAGTCAGATCGGTCTAACAATGCCAATGGGGACAATGGCACCACAGCTTGGACCCTCAGGGTCCTCCAGGGGCAAGAATACATTGTGGGTCCACGAGCACTGTTGGTCTCAGAGGGTGTGTGATGTGTGAGAGCCAGGGATGTTAGAAAAAGTAAAAATCATTTTTGGTCCCAACAATCAGAAAATGCTTCACTGAAGTAGGGAATTTAGTTGCTGCTGAAGGGGAGAAGGTATTTCTATTTTTGTGTTATAACTTTTAAAAAAGCAATGCCCAATTGTTATTTGAAAAAGGTCTACAAATATAGGAAAACACTCCACTGCAAATAATCATTGTGCAAATTTTCTGGCTTCAAAATAATAAAGGACAGATTGAGTAGTAAGTAGTAGGAGGGTGGAAGATGGGATGAAAGAAAGACATCGCTGTGACAGTCTGTATCTGAGTCATGTTCATCTATGAGTTTTATAATAAAAAGAATATATGCTTGTGTAGATAGAAATAATTTTATAAAAATATGATCTTACATAATATTCAAGATTGAAATTTATCCAAATTGACTTGAATTCAACTTGAAGAAGAACAAATGGAAAGGACCATTGAATTCCAATAAATTTTTTTTTCATGTAGGGTATATTCACTTGAAAAGATCCCTTAGCACTCATGAAAATATGTATTGACTTTGGAGTAACTATGCTTTATTTTAATTTCTCTTTTTGTGCAGGGTCTCACTATGCAGCTTGGACTTATACTGATCGTCCTGTTTTCAGCCTCGCTAGTGCTGGGATTACAGGCATGCGCCACCACTCCTGGACTCCATTGCTGGCTCAGTGCACCCTGGAGGGTGGGGTCGGTGGAGCATGTGGTGTCAGGGATCGAACCCTGGCCCCTGTGCTTGCCTAAGCAAGCATAGTCCGCTGTGCTATCTCAATGGCCCTATGCTTCTCAAAATAATATTTCCACTTTAGATAGGTTTGATGGACTCCTTACAATGGAAGTTGATAACGTTAACTCTGTGTTCTCCTCAATTCTTTTCCCTTATCAGTCAAGCTTAGAATATTTTTATTTTTATACTGCAGAAGTTTAAATGATTTTTATTTTATCTAACATCCACTGTCCCTTTTCATTTCTAGTCCTCTCTTGGTCAGCTAGATTTCACAATGTAACAAATTCTTGTAAGTTCATCCTGAATATAGGGTCTGTACTCTTTCTAAGTGTTCTCAGATTCCATTAGGCATCCATACAGTGTGAAGGAAAGTAGTTTTTCACTCACCATCATTGATGGCAGTGTATGGCTCATGCTGAACAAATCCTAGGGTCCTACAGCCTTAGCGAGGGTTATGTACATGACCACAGATGATGCAAGCACTTTGTTTAGAATGTTGAGCTCTCTTTCTGGAGGTCTAGCGATGTGAGAGTGTGAATTCTAGAGTTACTGTAACTATGTTTTTGTTTCCTATGGGAGATTAGCCTGAAGATAAAAACACACAGGGTGAGACAGGAAAACAGTCAACTGTTGTCAAATCCCTGAGGATGTTATGAATGCTAAGACCAAACTGGACTTGGACATGACATACTTCCGACTGTGAGAGCATGTGACATATGTCTTTCAACGTTATTTTACTCAATATGATGATGTCTTTTTTATGTTATTTTGTTGATTTTTTTCTGCATCAATGGTTGTCAGAGAAATTGGTGTCTAGTTTTTGTTGTGGTGGTGGAGGTGGTGTTTGGCTTTGGTATCAAGGTATGCTGCCCCAACAAATGAGTCTGAAAGTTTCTTTCTTTCTTTCTTTAATTTAATTTTATTCTATTGAAGAACAAATAGCAATGAGACAGTTTCAAATCAAATTAGCAGGACAGATTCAATAATTAATACATTGCATATTGTTTTCATGGTGGTTTTTTGTTGTACAAGGTGCAGACATGATATTCTATTTATCAACACAATTAGAGCAGAGGCCTCTAATCAATGAATTAAGAGAATGTAGCTGTATATTTATCTTTTTTTAAAAACTGAATTATAGTACATTTTTAATAATACCTTTTACATTGTTATCTTCCTAGTGGTTATCCATAGTACCAGAAGCTGACAGAAGCATACTGTTCATCTAATAGGCATTCCAATAATTGTTCTTCCTGTTGTTAATTGCCATTTTTGTTCTGTTGTAGTTCGAGAAGATGTATGGTGATTTCTGTTCTTTTGAAAAGTAATAAAATTTGTTTTTTGGCCTACCAATAGGGTCTGTCCCAAGGATACTCCTTCCATGTCTTGATGAGAATAGTGTGCCTTTTGCTGCTGTTAGAGGAACTGTTCCGTAGGAAGGTGTTGGTGAAGTCCATCTGCATTATAATGTAGACCAACTCTGCTGTTCCTTTGTTGATTTTCTGTCTGTACAATCTGCCTATTGCTGAAATTAGGACATGGAAGTCTTTAAGTATTATTGTATTGCTGCCTATTTCTCCTTTTAGTTCAACAAACTTGTTTTCTGTATTTGGGTCCTTCAGATATCTGAAATTTTCTAATATGTTGCCATATAACTGGTGTAATAATTGATATAGCCTCTTGAACTGATCTTTTCATTTTTATGTAATGTATTTCTTTGTTTGTCTTAACAGACTTTAACTTAAAATTATAGTTACATCTGCTTACTTTTGGTTTATTTGTGTTGAAAATGTTTTTCTAACTCTTCTCTTTCAATTTATGTGTGTCTTCATCAAAGAAGTAACTGCTATTAGGTGTTAATTGGGTCTTCTGTCCTTGTCTATTTAGCTATATGTTTTAATTGGGGAGCTTAACCAGCATACACTCAAGAATATTAATGTTATTGCCATTTTGTTTTTTGCCCCTAGCTCCCTCTTATTGTTCTTTTTCCTGTTAGAAAATCTAGATTCTTTGCTTTATTTTTTATTTTATTTTATTGAGAAACAAATAGCAATGACACTATTAAAATTGATTAATGGGACAGTTTCAATAATTAATATGTTGTACATTGTTATCTTCTTAGTGGTTATCCATAGTACAAGAAGTGGACAGGATATCCTGTCCAAACACTATTAGCACAAATCTTTCTACTCACTGGATTAAGCAAAAATAGCTTTACATCTATCCTAACTATTCTGTATATACAAATTCAAAAAGGTCCTTCCTTTTTATCCCTTTTTTTGTTTAGTCCTGTTAGAGATGGGTATTCCATTGGCATCTAAATACTATAGGTGCGTGAATTCAGCAAAACAATCTAACACAGTTTAGCAGTCCACAATAATAGTGGGTTATCCATGGAAGTTGTTGACTTGAGCCTTTCACAATTAGTATATTAATATGGCTTTACTTTATATACCTTGTTTTTATACTTTTCTGCTGGATGGTTGAAACCAAGACTCATATAACAAGAAATGTAATTTTTGTATCTGATAAGGTCAGTCAGGTACCCTCAGGATTTATCCTGTAACCCTGTACTGCACTTTGTAGATCCTTTGCCAGTGGCAGCCTTGTGGATGAGTCATGGCCATTGCTTGACCAGCTTGCTCTCTGTAAAAGCCTGAGAGAATGTTTTCTCTCCATGTAAGTCTCCTTAGGCACACTCTACATCGTGATCACTTTCCTCTGTGGCCCTATAATCTCCTTAATCTGAAAATTTGGGACCCAACTGAGTTACATGATGTTATAGTACAGATTCCCTCTTATTGTTTAACATTGTCACTTTTTGGTTCTCCCCAGTGACAATGGAATAGGTGAGAGCTGCCTGACTTTCCTGTTCTTGCTGGCTGTCATACTCCCTGTCTTGTTTCCCTTTACTGACCCTTATCTCCAAAGAATGGAGACAACTGGCATTAGTGTCCTGCTGGCTATTGAGTGGCCACCTTCCTTCACTCCACTCCACTTCACCACTGGTGCAGCTCAGCTACCAGTACAGAGCCCCTTCCTCACTCCCACTGCTTCAGATGCTACTGAGCCATTTTCAAGAAGGGAAGGGACATCCTGGCCAGGCTAATCTACAAATTATTTGTTTCTTAGTATTGAATTTTTATGTTCTTATGTATTTTGGATATAATTCTTTATCTCATATAAATTTTCAAATATTTTCTCCTTTAATGTATGGAGAACACTGGCGGTTGTTTCTTTTGCTACACTGAATTTCTAAATTTGACACAATCTGTTTGCCGTTTTTGCTTTGTTGCCTGTACTTTTTGGGTCCTGTCTTAAAAAAAGAAAGGCATTACCAAGATCAATGTTTTTTTCTTTTCAAGTAGTTTTATAGTTTTTCAATATTATGTTTTGGATCTTTTGAGTTGATTTTTGTACACAGTGAGTGATGAGGGTCTGACGTAGTTATTCTGCATGTTTTCTCAGCTCTGCTAATTGAACAGACTCTCCTCACTGTCTGTTCTTCAAGTCTTTGTGGAACATCAATTAATGGTAAATGTGCGAATTTATTTTTTGATCTCTATTTTATTCTGTTATCCTATATATCCCAGTAGAATGCCATTTTTATTATTTTTTATTGTAGGTTTTGATATCATCTAGTGTGATGCTTCTGGCTTGGTTCATTTTTAGTTGTTCAAGATTGCTTTGGCTATTTGGAATCTTCTTTGGCTCTACCTGAATTTTAGAATTTTTTCTATCTGTACAAAAATTTCATTGGAACTTTGGTAAGGATTACATTGAATACGTATTATGTTGGATAATATAGGCAGCTTAATAATATTAACTCTTCCAATCCACGAACATGGGCTGTCTACCTATTGTAGATTTTTAAGTTTCTCTATATCTCTTTGACTCTGTTTCATGCAATCTATTTCTTTCCTGTATTCCTCATTCAAGGAATTCATCATTTTTCTAATCTCTCTCTCTCTCTCTCTCTCTCTCTCTCTCTCTCTTTCTCTCTCTTTATCAATGTCTTCCTTAGAAGCAGTTATTAAGTCTTTTACTGCAGAGTTTTTTTCAGATTGGGTTTCCTCCATATGTTTCTGCATTTGATACTTTACTTCAGATGCTATGAATTCAGAGATTTCTTTTTTTTTATTTTAGAAATTAAATCTGCTCTTAGTTCCTCTATATATTTTTTGCTGTTGTTTCTTTACTTCCGATGCTATTAATTCATACATTTCAGCTGAGCTAGTGTCCTCTGCACTTATTCTGGATGGGCTTGAGGCCTGAGATTGTGTTTTTCTCTTTGTTTTTAATCATTTCATATAGCACTGACCTCTGACCTTTGGTTTAGAGCTTTGGTGCAGTTATAATCCTAGCACTTAACTGAAATTCAGGTGCAGATCTATTAAGTTTGAGTTTATCCAGTTATGCCTGGCTTGGGTCTAGCTGTTGTGTTCCTCTCCTTCCTGCTGCAGCCCTTGGAAGTGAACCTGTGGTGCCCTTCTGGCACAACAGTGAACCTGGGGTGTCTCTCTGTTGTGCCACTGGCCCAGGGGGAACAGGGGAGCGCAGAAGCTCTCCCACACACTAGCTGGGCTTGGGCTTCAGCCGGGTTTGATGTGTCCAGAGAGTGTGGCAGAAGTTCTTACTCACTCGGTAGGCTTGGGAGATGGGCTCCGGAGGGGTGTGGTGGGGTCCCGAGGGCGTGGCAGAGGGTCTCACTCACGTGGTGTGCCTAGGTTTTGGTCTGGAGAGGTCCTGCAGGCACAGGGAATCCAGAAACTCTTTCACACACTAGCCGGGCCTGGGCTTGGGCTGGATCTGGGGGTCCTAAAAGCATCGTAGAAGTTCTCCTTCACTAGGTGGGCTTGGGGCAGTTGTCTTCCTATTGATTTGCACCTTTTTCTGTATCTTTCATCAGAATTTTTTACGTGGGAATGATATAAAGCTCAAGGGATATCCAGATAGCTCCGTAAGCCAAAATGCATTGCTTTGCAAGTGCCCCGAGAGCATGAAGACTTGATGTATAGTAATGTTCCCTGGCACTAAGAGTGCTAAACATTATCTGGAAGAATGCGCTCACCTTCCTGTGTCTTCATTCTTCTTTCTAACATCAGCAATATCTTTTGTGTCTTCTTTTTGTTCTATGAAGTCTTCCCCCTGTCTTCTATGAAATTCTTCTTATAGAGAAGGCTAATATGATTCTTCAAATCACATTCCGTGTGTCCCACTCTCAGTCTACAGTTGACTACAGAACACTGTTCTGACACCATGGCATAATTTCGAAGTAACTCAAATTTTCAAGTTGTTTTTGACACCTGCAAAAGTGTTGACGGCAATTATTTAATCTATGTTATCTTTTTGTTACTGCAAGAAAAAAAAACTATATTGTCTTTTCCTATCCACTTTTCCCACATCAGCTGCTTGCCTCCACCTTTTTCCCTCTTTTCCTCACTCCTACAATTTATTCCAACAAGTTTAACTTTCTCCTTTTGATCTCTCCTCCTCTTATTTCTTTTCCGATTCTGATTCTGATTCTGATAGGTTGGACTGTATCGGAACGGGAAGTGCTCTTCAGATATGCAGTCTGTAAAGAAATTGATTAACCAAACTCAAAATGATCATTTGCAGATTCGGAAAATCTTGCACATTAACATTTTATTCACACAAGTCTTTCCGGCACAATAAACACTCTGAATGTGCTTGTATGTGCACACGTGTGTATGTATTTATGCATGTACTTGCGTGTGTCCAGGGATCTATGATACTCCTTTCTTTATAAGCTATTTGTAATCCTCAGTAACTATATTCACTTGCTCAGAAGTTTCAGAGATCCAACCTTTTAAACTATAGTAGATTGGAAATAGCTTTGTCATGGCCTGTGTCAAGGTATTCCCCCAAAGTCTGATGTGGTCATAGGTGGGACTTTCTCAGAAGAGGTTGGATCTAGACTTCATGGTGCTGGAATTGATTCATGGTGTAGTTCTAGGATCAAGGGACTAGGATGAAGGTTTTGAGCGCTGCTGCCCTAAGTAGTCTAGGCAAGACAGAAGGGATAAAAAGAGCTGCGGTCATCCCTTGTTGCTCTGCTACCTTCTGCTTGCCGCCAATAGCTTCTCCTCTTTGATGTCGTCCTACCTTAGAACCAGGTGATTATGGACTGCGACCTCTACCAACTGTGAGCCGAGTAAACCTTCTCTCCTTTAACTTTGAGCACCAGGTACTTTGTCTCAGCTCTGAGAAAAGTCACTAAGACCAGCTTATTGTAAAGAACCTATGATATTCTTAATTTCATGAGGACTTCAGCTTCTTTTGTTTTTCATGAGTCTGGATGCTCAGGATAAGAAAGGAGATGGTACAGTGAAAGGGATAAGAACTTAAGCTTTGAAACTAGAGAGACCTGCAAGGGAGGCTGCTACCACCTGCTATCTTTATGAGTGTGGGCAAGCCACTGCAATCTTGTGATCCATCATCTATAAAATGTGGATAGTACTTATTTTGCAAAGCCATTTTGAAGATTTAATTATGGAGAGCCTCTGTTACCACGATCCCAGTGTCTACTGCTACAGACTCAGACTGTTCACCACAAAGCAACAAACAAAACTCCAGTTTGCTCTCAAGTATTTTAGATTCTATTGATAATCCTTAAAAAATCTACACATGGCTTGACACATAGTGAGCACCCAACAAATGAAAAAAAAAATAATTGCATTCTCATGAGATTTAATCTAGAATGTTTGCTTTTGTGGTTTTATTTGATAAAAACAACAGAAAATATTTGTTGAGCTAAAGAAAGTGTTAGAATTGTTAAGTGTCCAAATTGGAAGGACTACTCTCTGGTTCATTGTTTTAGGGCAAAAGGAGAAAAGGAATAGAAATTGTATCAGTTTGTAATCTCCAACTTCTAAGACAATCTCTGTTGTGGTCAGGATTTACAAGGGGAACAATCCAGGACATATAATTTATAGGATTAATTTTATAATAGTCACCCAAAGATTCATACACAAAGAGAGTGCAGGAAGGCTGTCTACACATGAAAGACCAAAAGAATCCAGCTGAGGGTCTGGATCCCACAGCAATGTCCTGCATGAGTCCAGCTAAAAACCTAGAGCCTGTCACAATGTTCTCTTTAAGTTTAACTGGAGGCCAAGGGCCCATGACCCTGTCTCCTTCAACCCTGTTTCACAGATTTGTGTGTGAGAAGGCCCAAAGTCAGTGAGAGAATGTAGAAAGCCTGTGCCAGCAGGATGAAGGATCCATGCTAGGAGGCCATGGGAGCTGCACTGGAGCCAGCAAACAATGCTCAAGGCAAGAACCAGAGCTCCCCTGAAAGCTATCACAGCCATCCTCGGGGACAATGAGATCCTGAGCATTTCCAATAATAACAGCTGAGTTCCTACCAGGAAAGCCAGCATGCTAAGCTTCTTCTCCAGGACAACCAGGAGCCCCCAATGCACTCTGCAGCTCTCTTTCTTTTTCCCCAGTTCTCTCTTCTGCTGCTGCAAGCAGTCCTCAGATACACTCCCCACAACACATACACCCAGTACTGACCTGATTCAATTCAGCTGAGTGTTACAAGCTGACCACCAGTTGTCGAACCACTACAATCTCTCAGTGCTGCTGTTTCTGCTCCTGTTTTCTCCTGTTTCACTTCCTCTTGTAGTCTGTGCCTGCAACTGCTAGGTTTGGCCTGTGAGACCAAGATGGTGAAAAAATAAGCATACGTGATTTCTGACATTAACTCATAAGAGACAGTGAAGCTTCTCTTCCTCCTGTTTTTCCCTCCCTCCCGCCCTCCCTCTCCCCTTCTCCCTCTGACTGGTGCATACACTGTGCTCTAGACAGGCATTAGGTCGTACAGCTAGCTTCACATGAGTAACATACAATTCTGAGCATACAGTAAATGTTGAATGGAAGCAATATGTATTTTTCACCTTCTGGGATTACAACCTCATTTTAAGGTCTCTTTGTCATTCAATTTAACACATGAAGTCTCTTTTCTCCTTCCACAGATGAGAGCAAATCAAAATGAACTAAAGAAACAACTCTCAAACAAAAATCCAGGTTGACTATTTAATAGCTATGTGTTACTTTCTTCTGTTTGAAGACATGAAGGTATTTTTATCTATTATAGATTTCTTTCAATTCAAATTTGAACCAGAGCCCCATTTCTCAGACAAGCCACCTTTTGCCAAATCATGCCCATCAGAAAGCGCAGAGAAGAGACTGCATCTGGACCTCACTACTCCACCTCCTGGATCCCCACCATCCTTACTGTCTCCATTCACATGCTGGGGACATAGTGCTTTAATACCCAGCTGTGTGGCCATCTCTCTTAAATTAAGTCAGGGGGCTGGGCTGCTTGTTCATTATCCACACAATGGTTTCACCTTTATTGACTTTACATTTGGAGCTTTCCCATATAACTGCATTTGAACAAGGCATTGCAAAGTAAAATCAAACCTAACCAAACTGGAATGAACAAAGGGGCCCACTGACCTCCATGATTGGGTAACCTCTAAGGGCTCTATTGTAAAACCTTACTTCCATTTAGTCCCCTCTGAGCCATCTGTGTCGGTCCTTGGCCTCTGCAATGGACAGTGGGTATGGAGCCCATCCAGTACCATGCCGCAGTATTCCTCAAGCCAGGCTTGGTTTGGGGGTTGGGCCCCCTGTAAGAAGGAAAGAGGAAGCAAGACAACACTAAACCGAAACTATTTAGTATGTCACAATTTTACTAGCAGACCTATGAATGGTTAAGAGTAGAGGCTTTGAGATATACTTTGATGAAGCCTGACTTGACTGTCTTTTATGGGTCATTTCTTCCATCCTCTTGCATCTTAGCATCTTTATCCATAGAATTGGAACTATGGTCCTGAGCATTGCATTATGCTGTTACAAAGATGGGAGGAAACCACATATGGAAAGTGCTGGCATGTACCACTGACTGGGTACCTACTATGCGCCAGGTGCTCTGCTGAGTTGTGTATACATTGCCTCTGTGGAACTGTACATCAGCCCCAGGAGATTGGCATATTTGGCCTATGACTGAATACATAAGAAGCACTCAGTAAATAGGAGTGGTCACTGTTATTGCTGTTACAGTGACACAGTGTTAGGTCAGCTGTGTGTGGTATGACAGGGATACCTGGCCTGTCCCACCTGGTGCCTTCACCTGGTTCTGTGGCATTGAGTCTGACACCTCTCCCTAGAGCTCAGGGTTCCCTGGGAAGCTCTCCTTGTGGAATTTGCTTCTTTCTTGGTGTGACAAATTATGCTGCTCCCCAAGGCCTATTCCCTACTCTTTCACCCTTCCCCCAGCAGACACCGGATGATGACAAAGTAACAAGAGTCTTGAGAAAATGCTTTGGATTTTAAATGGCAAAACTAGGTTTAAGTTCCAGATCTTCCAGTTTCACACAAAGCAGCAATGTTTGTCAGCTACCTTGGCTGTGGAGAGCTCTGAGAATCAGAATATCTTTCTAGAGCTAAACTTCCATACCTAAGCAAAGGAGAAAGGCAATGGATAAAGAGCAATATTTATTGACATCTGCTACATGCCAAGAGATCCATCTAATTCACCTCACTTGTTCATCTCAACAGCTTACACCTCTTACCAGCATTTATAGATGATGAAAACCAAGGCTCAGGGACATTAAGAAACCCACCCAAGATCTAATTGCCATTAGGTGACAAAGCACAACTTGAGGGAATGTTTCCTGAGACCAAGATCTATGCTGTTCTCCATCATATCAACTGATAATTCCTAAGGCTACCCTAGCACTACCTTCTATATCTCCCTTTGAGTGTTTGGGTTTTTTTCTTCCTGTATTTTAGGGAAGGATTTACAGGGTGTTCAGAGTCTTACTACTAGATCAGACTTATAGTGATTTTCCTATTTATAGCCTCCCAAGTGCTGGGATTACAGGTGTGCACCACCATGCCCAGTCTCATTTACTGTCGCAGTGCGTCCCAAAGGTGGGGCCAGCACAGCAGGCCTGGAGATCAAACCCCCAGGCCCTGTGCCTGCTCTCAGGTACTTTAATCTACTTATCTATTTGGCTGGTCCTCTCCCTTTGGTTGTTTGGAAGAACAGAGTCTCCTCTCTTTTTCGCCCTTGGCATAGCTAAACATCTCTCTGTAAACTACCTGAACACTAGAGACAGGCACCTGCAGCCTTTCATTGAAGTGCAAAGCTGTACTCTTTCCACCTGAAGGCAGCCTAGCACTCACACTTCCACAGGGAATCTGCAGTCATCTGGGCCTACGGTTAGTTTCTTACATGGCTTCTCTGAGTCTTCAGTCCAAACACTGATGTAGCTTTTGTCTCTGTTCTTTGTAAACCAACACAGTGACACATTACATGAGTCACCCACCGCTCATTCGCAGTGGCTTTCAAAGCATGGGTAAGGCAGGGTGATGCTCATCTCATCTGTCTTTGGAATCTGGCTCATAGGACACACCTTGGAAAAGCAGCTTATATGTCAGCTATGTGTGCTGTGCTCACCTAGGGTAGGTTAAGAGAATGAAGTCCGAGAGTAAGGGGAATTCGTGGCTTTGCTGCGAAAGAAAGACATCTTCTGGCTAGGAGTCATTGATTCTTGGACAATCAATTAATTTAGAATCTGCTGAGAACCAAGTATGTGGAGTACAAAAAGGATGTCAGGGATCTTAGACGTAAAATCAAGCTTAGTAAATGTTTCTTGACCAGCACAAGCAACTGGATATTTGATTTTATGTTTAGGGACAAATATTTTGAAGTTTTTCTTGAGACCCTTCCATGAATCTTGTAATCTTTGGTAAAGGAAATCCAAAAAGTGCAAAATGGAAATGCCTCCCAATTTTTCTGGCCCAAGGATTCAGCACCAAAAATTCCTACTCTAAATTTTTGTCTTTAAAGTTTTGATCACTGCTGGCAAAGAAGCATCCTGGGGTGGAATATGTGGCACTACAGACAGGTTTCTCCTGGAGCTTTGCCTTGATGGATTGGAAGGAACGGGTGGTTCTCCTTAGGCACACTCTTCATCATCGGTCACTTTCCTCTGTGGCCCCATAATCTCCCTGATCAGTAAATCGGGGACACAACTGAGTTACAGGATGTTACAGTACAGGATCTCCTATGTCCTGAGTCCTCACTGACCTTGAAAGGTAAGAAAGAAAGAAAGAAAGAAAGAAAGAAAGAAAGAAAGAAAGAAAGAATAAGACTATTGCAATGAAGACTTTTGTCTCAGGCAAGATTCACTGTGAGAGGGCTGCTCTCCCGTCCAGCTACCATGAGAAGTGGGGGGATGGGTACCTCCTGAGAACAAAGGCTAGTCTTTGCAGATGCTGCTGTAGGTGGATGGGTGAACTTATTCAGGGGTGGTACCGAGTGTGAAAGGAGCATTTAGCAGGAAATCATAAAGACAGTCAAGATATTTTTTCCCATTAAAATGAATATGATGGAGAAGCTAGGAAGTCAGAAAAAAAACATACAAAAGAAAAACAGATCTATGTTTTCCTCTTAATATATATATGCTAATATGTTGGTTCACAATCCTCTCTTGGTATCCCTAGAGGACTGCTTCCAAGCCCCAGTCAGACACCAGAATTCAGACACACCCAAGTACCCTTATAAAAAGGCACAGTATTTGCATATAACACACATATCCTCTTGTTTATTTACTTATTTATTAATATATTGCGGTACTGAGGATTACAGTCAGAAACTTCCCACTGAGCTACTCTACACTCCCATCCTTTATTTATTTATTTTGAGACAGGGTCTCACTAAGTTGCTGGGTCTAGCCTTGAACTTGCAATCTTTGTGCCTCAGCCTCCAAATTTGCCTCTGTGTCCACATTTTGCTACATGCAAAATTTTCCTGTCCCTCGTAGTATCTTCTTGAGGAAACAGTGGACACTTAGGAAGCAAGAATAGTTTCAGCTGCACAGCTAATCACACTGCAGTTATGGGACAACATCAGTTTTGGTCTTCAAGGGGTACCCTTTTTCTTATTTATTTATTTATTGTCTTTTCATATTCACTCCCATTTTTGTACTTTCTCCTGTGGGCAATTATTCTATTCTACTTACCATTTTTCGTTGTGATTAACATTCAGATCTTTTAAATTATGTGTTCTTTAAATATATGTTTTTGTGCTTTACTGCAGTTACATGCAAATTCTACTTTCTACTTTTTCCATTAAGTGTAACATTTTTGAATGTCTCTGCATATTAGTATTTTACAGGAATCCATCTCTCCTTGTGGCTACATAATGCCCTATGGTAAGTGTTTCCCACCAAGTAGCTGCCATCTCCCACCGATGAATATCCTCTTGTGCTGTGCATCTGTGGTAATGCCATAGTGAACCTTCCTATGCATGGTCTTCTGTGGGGAAGGATACAAATTCCATTGTACTTCTAACCTTCAAGTGGGACCTCTGATTCTAAACTCCTACACACCCTGGATAAAGGTTCTCCTGTCTCCTCACTGACACTTCCATGACCTGGCTTTGAAAATGCTGCCAGTCCAGGTAGTAGGATGTCTTCTTGTTTTATGTTGTATTTCTCTCCAACATGCTGATATTGGTTAATAATAACAATAATACATGCTTGAGAATTGCCCAGTTTTAAGTGTTTTTACTATACAACAAAAAAGCACAGGCAGGAATGCATTTAATTAGTTCAATTTAACCACCCCATATTGTATACAGATTTGAAAACATCATGTCATACACCACAGGTATATACAATCTTACTTGTCATTTAAAAAATAAATTTGGAATTGATGGCTACTGTGCACCTGCAGTTCAGTGGGAGAGACTATGCTTACCACGTGCAAGGACCTGGGTTTGATCCTCAGCACTGAAAAATAAAGGTAGCTTTTTCTTAACTATCAGTAATTTTAAACGTCTTTCATATACGAAGCAGTATTTTGTATTTGCTTTTCTGTAAATCATCTCCTCATACCCTCTGTCTGTTTTTCTATGGACGTGATTGTCTTTGAATGCTTTAGATGTTGGTATTAGAGATTGCAAGTTTCTCTGAGGAACTTCTAACCTTCACTTTATTTTATTTTAAAGAGGAAAAAAACCAAAACAAATACCAAGAACAGAGACAAAAGCAAAGCAATATAGAGCAATGAAAGTGGTACACAATCTCAAAACAAGAACAGAAAATTAACAATGAATGTTATATTACTTATTATCAGATTTGTTGCTCTGATTATCAGATATGGACATGCAAGATTGATCAAGCAATTAAACCTTAACTCTTCCTTTCAATAAACCTTAATTTTTCCTTGTTTTTTTATTTTTAAATTTATTTTAAAGAGTATAAATGTAATACATAAGAATCCATACACATTTCAAAAGAATAAGATGAAAAAATATAACAACCGTAGTCGTACTGTACATCGCTGTCCTCAGTATAGTTACTCAGATTACAGATATTAGCATATAAAGTTGTCTGACTTTCATTTTAAAGACTGTCACTCACCCATTACTTTTTTCCATTGTGGTTTTCAATGAAAAAAATATCCTTAATTTGATTTTAACCACATCTTTATAATGATTTTTTTTCCTGTATTTTAGGAAAGAGTCTATAGGGTGTTCAGGGTCTCATTACTAGACCAGAGTCATAGTGATTGGATTCTCCTGTTTAAAACCTCTCAAGAGCAGGGATCACAGGCATGAGCCACCATGCCCAGTCTTGTTTGCCATCTTCTCAGCGTGCCCCAGGGGGGCAGGGCTGGAAGGGCAGGCCCAGGGATCTAACCCCCATCCCCTGGAGCTGCTTGCAAGTGCTGTAATACATTGATCTATTTAGCTGGTCCTTTAATGATTTTTGATTTTGAACTGAGAGTCTGTGCTCTGGCAGTGGTTTCAAGTGCCCCTCGCACTGCCCTGGAGGTCACACAACAATCTACAGTGTTTTCTGTATATTTTATAGCTTTACCACTCATGCTACATATATAATCCACCCAGGATCTACCCTGGTTTATGAAGATAGGGATAAGACCTGTCTCCTATTTTCTCTTTAATTTTTTATTAAATAAGTGTTTCTGTCAAGGAACCTGTGATTGGTTGATTATTTCTGTCAGACACTGTCTTCTCTTCCATTCTGTTTCAGAACTAATACCAAGTTTTTATCATTGATCTTCTAATACCTCTTTAAATTCATGTGGTCTTCATTACTTGTGAGCCAGAATACATTGTAGATGTTCAAGTTCCTAAATAATGAACAACTGGAATTTTAATTGAGACTGCAGGAGGTGTCCGCCTGAAACCCCAGAGGACTCCTGACTGTTGGTGACCTTGTCACGACCTCTGGCAGTGCCAGTGCAGCTGGTGAAGCCAGCCCTTCCAGGCCCTCCTCGGGCTCCTGGAAATCCTCACTGATAGCGATGACTCATGGTTTCGAGAAAAGCTGCTGATGTCATTAGTTTCAGAAACAATTGCCCGGCTAGGCGGGGCCTCTAAGGTAGCTGCACCACTGTCGCTCCCCCCACCCCCCGGCAGCACCTCTCACTGCTCCTGGAGTGGTGAAACATCCAGAAACTGGTTGCCATCCAAGCCCTGGAAACCACCATGGGCGAGGTCAAGCCCACACCTGCCAAAACCTTTCTTAGATTGTTATCTCCGTAGTGTAGAAAAACCACTTTTCCAGCAAACATTCTAAAGGCCCGATGGAGAGAAACAATTGTTTCCAATTGGATGAACTTTTATTGTGGACATTAATGGAATATGTGCTCTACCACGCACACACGCAGACGCATAACTTCGTTGCTGAGAAAGCCCAGTGGCCTTAAGTGGGACTTTGTCACTTGCCTTATTCCGTAGGCTTGGACTCTTCACTGTTGCCTTGGGCTTTAGGCCCCAGACACCAGTATATCTTTTGACCTGAACAACACTTAGAACAGTAGATTTCTTGTGTTTCTACTGCATCTTCTTTCTTGTATTAACTGTAGCTTTTTGATTTTTTATTTCTTCATCTAAAATGAACTGCTCTGGATCTGGATCAGGTGGCTACAGAATCCAAGGAGGCTACTGAGACTGCTTTCTGCTCTTGTGCATCTATAAATTTTTTCTTTGAAGAGACTCTAAGATGGTACATTAGATGGCCTAATACCCTAATACTCCTCCCTTCATTTTACTGTAAAAACATTTCTGTGCTAATGGGCAACTTTTCTTTTTTTAAAAAAATATTTATTTATTTTGATATAGGGTCTCACTGTGCAGCTCAGACGTGTGCTGATCCTCCTGTCTTAGCCCACCCAGTGCCGGGATTGCAGGTATGAGCATCAAGCCCAGTTTTAGGGCCGGCATGGCATCAAGGATTCAACTCTTGTCCTTGCACTTGCCAGGCAGGCCCTTAAACCGCTGAGCTATCTTCCAAGCCCCTAGATGACTTTCCTGAAATATTATTTTTATTTTTGGGGACAAATCAAATATAGTCACGATGTACTGTCTTTACAATATTGTTGAATTTAGTTAGCTAGAATATGTGGAGAATTCTTTCTTCTGTGTTGGTGAAGTAGACATATCTGCTTTGTCTTTCTCTTTTCTCTGGATTTGGATCAGGTAACTAGAGCCAAGGAGGCTAAGGAGGCAGTAATGAGACCATTTTCTGCTCTTATACATTTATAATTTTTTTCTTTGAAGAGACTATATCATGGTACATTTTGTGGCCTCATACCCCTTTAGATGGAAAAATAAAAAAATAGAAAAGCTATAGTTAATATGAACAAGAAGGTGCAGTAGAAACAGATATCTCTGTTTTTGAATTCAGCGTATTTCTGACCAATCAAAAGAAGATAGAGGGCCAGGGAGATAGCTCAGTAAAATAAGTGCTTGCCTGGCAAGCACAAGTGCCTGAGTTTAATCCTCAGTTCCGTCAAAAAAAAAAAAAAAGAAGATAGAAAATATTTTCTACTCTTACTTTTTCTGGACAAGTGTTTATGATTGATATAATTTTTCTTAAATTTTAAATTTTACAAATCAAGCCATCTGGGTCTGACATTTTTGTGGGAACATTTAAATTATAAATTTCATTTCTTTAGCAGATAGAAGACAATGAGGATGTAAAGATTTCTTCTTTAAACACTGTCGCAATCTATGCTTTTCCTGAGAAACTCATACTTTTATCTAAGTTTTAAAATATATTAGTTGGAACTGGAGGAATGGCTCAGTGGAATAAGCACTGTCCTGGCAAGTGAAAGTGCCTGAATTCAATCCCCAGTTCCACCAAATAAATAAATAAATAAATAAATAAATAAATAAATAAATAAAATGTATTAGTGAAGTTGCTTACTATATTTGCTTGTCTAATTTTAATTCCAAAGGCATTGTGGTAATATCTCATTTGCATTTCCAAAGTGGATAATTTATATCTTTTCTCTTGATTAGTTTAGATTTATCAACTTTATTGATCTTTCAAAAAATTAGTTTGGGGTTTAAGTAATTAATTTATTGTTTGTCCTTTGTCCATCTCATTGATTTTTACCTTTACCTTCATTGTTTCCTTCTTGTTTAAATTGTTATCCTGTCTTAAATTGCTTTTATTTCTTTAGCTTTCTAAGAGTGCAGCTTAAATAAATTACTCTGGACATTTTTTCTTCCTCTATTAGAATTTAATGGTACAAATTCCTGCTAAGTACTATTTTCAGTGTGGCTTGAATGTCTTAATGTTTCATTTTTATTTGATTAAAATATTTTCTAATTCATTAATGGTTTCTGATTTGAGGTACAGATTATTAGTTTCAAATATCAGTCATTTTCAAGCTAAACATTATGTGGATAACTTTGTTATTGATTTCTAATTTAATTCCATCTTATTCAAGGAAAAATTCATGCAATTTTAATGCTTTGAATTTGAGACACATTTCTGTCACACAATATGATCTGCTTCAGTCAGTGTCTCATGAAGAGTGGAAAAAGAGTATGTTTTCCACTGTTGTAATGGATTTATCTATAAATTTCAATGACACAAGTCTTCAGTATCCTTACTATTTCTGATATACCTACTTCTGTTATTCGTTATTATGAGAGTAATGCTGGTGTTTCCAGCTCTGATTGTGGATTTATCTATTTCTTTTAAAATTTCAAATACAGGCTTATTGTCTTGGGTTCAAAATTACTTGGATAAGTGGCAGAGCCAGGTGTACAAGCAAGTACATCAACTTAAAATTGTTATTTTTGATGAATTGATAACACTACAAATAAAATTAAATTGAACAATATATTCAGTTGACCCCAAAGAGGCAAGATGGCAAAAAGAAATCATAAATACAGACAAATACAAGATAGTAAATTAAACGCAGCCAAATTGAGGATTCTATTAAATGAAGTCTAAGCACCTCATGTAAAAGGCAGATAATCAAAATGGATAAGAAAGCAAGAAGCTACTATGTTGTGTTTAAAAGCAACTTTGTTTGAAGAAACTCATAGCTCTTTTCTCTTTAGAACCCTATTCACAGCCTCTAGGTACCTCAACTTTATTGACCACCAACAGTAATAACACATCAAAATCACTTCAACCTTATTGTGGTTCCCCCTCCCTGTCATTATCTCTTGAGAAACAAAGACAAAGCATTCATAGAAATTATCTTCTTGATTTTCTTTCTCAAAGCCAGCACAGAAGAGACATATTCCCTGTTGTCAAAAATCTAAAACTGGCAATTTGATATATTTTGCACTGTTTCCTAGTTATTTATAGTGAAGACTAGATTCAAGTAGAAGTTCTACACTCCTTAGTTTGAAAAGCTGACCAGGTTGGCTAGGTGTGAGGGCCACTAAGAAGTTTCCAGTTTGTTATTTTAATGGCGACTCTGTTGGGGGCATAGATTGATGGAGAAAAAGAACAAATGTATGGGAATCTAAGTGTATGTAAGAGGTAGCTAACTGGATAGGATAGCAGAGTCACGTGTACAAAGCCTGATGTACGTTTTCTAGATTATTTTTTCAAAGTAAATAGCCTCACTAAGTGTGCATGTATTTCTTGGGTCCAAGCTTGGATCAAACAATGTATCCTTTGTCTGCAGTTCTCAAGAAGCCAGTCCTGATAGACAAGGTGGCTGAGTAAGGAAGGTTAGAGTGGGCTGTAAGTCTTTGCATTGAAGCCATCAAGGGAGTCGGTATTGGAAAACTTTGAGATATGCTGTAGCTCCTGCTTTTTTTTTTGGCATTTCCAAGTGCTAGGTCAACTTTCTCTCTGTGCTCAATTGTTTGTCCAAAGGCGTTGAACAGTCAACTGACGTCAAAATTCCATTCTGTCTTGCAGTAATTTCCAAGACCCAACTGAGACTTGCACGAATGATCCTCAAAAGGTATCTGGTAGCTTCACCACTGCATCAGTGTACAAAGTGCTGTTTTTGCTACCAGGATGGATCATTTAAATTGAAATAGCTGTTAACTAAGGCTACACATTTTAAAGTTCTGATTTCCAGCTTCTCTCTTTTTTAGGGCGGGGGTAATCAAATTTCTTTATTTGAAGGAATTAAAGAGCTTAAGTAGTGTTCTGGTACAGTTTATAGAAAAGGTAAAGGTAACACCAATATGTATGTGCTGTCTTGGTGACATTAGCTCTTGTTGTCACTGTCCCTTAAGATATGCTTGTCAAAGAGACACTCTGCCATGCTGAACTCAGGGCTCCCATTTTGCTCAAGTAGGTCACAGGGTCACCCAGCTCTTTGATGGCTCTTACCTGTTCATCCAGGTAGTGAGGCTCGACAAAGTCACACAGGCGGGAGTCATATCAGTGGCCAGCTTGTGCAGTACCAGGAGTGACTGATTCGTGCTCTTCTCCAAGAGCAATGTACATTACATCCTGTTCAGCTCATTCTCCCTGGTGTCTCCATCTGGTTTCTTGATCTCCTGAAGGAAGATCCAATGGCCACTGAGCTGGTTCTGTAGTGTCATCAGTTTCCCAGAGTGTTCCCACTCCTGTGAGATGGGTGAAGAAAGTATTTGGCAAAGTTCTGCAAAGCCACACCATCTCGGTCAAAGTAGTAAGACATGGACAGGTAGGCACAGGGGACATAGAGCTCCAGGTTGGGCTGGTGGTCGATGGTAGGTGGCTCTGGCATCCTGGTGGTGTCCATGGCATCCTGGCGGTGGTCCTAGCATCATGGTGGTGGCCCTAGCACCCTAGTGGTGGTCACAGAGTCATGATGGTGGCCCCAGCATCATGGTGGTGGCCACGGTGTCCTGGTGGTCATTCTGGTGCACCTGCAAGGGTGAAGTTGCTCTCCATGCAAGCACTATTGAAGCAGGAGGCTGCGGTGACACTCCATGGAGAACTCCAGCTTCTCATTGAACATTAGAAGACCTATGTGTTTTCCCACACAACAACTTTTCATAGGAGTAGAGCAATGACTCCTAAACAGACCTCAGGATTCCTGCTTTCCAAGTGCCTGCCCTGTCCTTTTCATTCATTTGTCTTATCTCTTAGACTCTTTGGTATTTGAGGTCTCTGGTCTAAGGAATAAGCATAGGGCTTAACAATAAAGATAGAATATATCTCAGGAAGATCCACCTCAAGTACATAACAAATTGAATAGAAGGAGTCTTAAAAGAAGCAATTTTTTTTTCAGTTATATGAAGCAGAGTGTGCTGAAGTAGCTTAGCATCTTCCTTGATTTCACTCCAACCTGAATAAGCAATGCTGGAGAAGGCGCTGCTGAACCGACAGACTCTTAGGGCTTCTCACAGTGATCCCTCAAATTAGAGAAAAGGAAAACGAGACAGTGATGTAAAGTAGCTGGGGAAAAGTCACAAGGATAGAAGAAGCCCCGCCTATCACTTCAGAGTCTCCAGATGTTAGCGGAGGGAGAGAAACCCCGAGAATTTACCAGACAACATGACTTGGAACTAAGAGAATGAAATCTACTATATTAGACTTCATTATGTGATCGGAGTAGCTGATGAAAACAAGCACACAGAGGAAAAGGGGATGGTGAAACACTGCACTTCAGACGTCAAATTTCTTACACAGGAAACCCTAAGAAAGCTATCAAGTGCCCATTATAACTAATAGGTAAATTTGGCAACATCACAAGACGCAAGGTTTGTTTGCAACATCACATGTATTTCATATACGCTGTTGTAGAATGGACAAATACATATATTTTTATAGGTACATATTGCCATTTTATTTCATTTATGTTTTTGAGCTGGTGTCTTCCCATAAGGTAGTTCAGGATGGCCTTGAATTTACTATGTAACTCAGGCCAGTCTCAAGCTCATGACCATTCTTTTACTTCCATTTCCAGCATTACTGGGATTACACTCACATGCCTCTGTGCCTGGCCTTTTAAGAAAATTCAATATTATTAGTAGCCAGTCCTCCCTAAATTGATTTGTAGTTGCAAAATAAGTCTAGCTGCAATATTAATGGGCTTTAAAAACTAAGCTTAAAAGGTAATTTTAAATATATATGGAAATACAAATAAGGTGGAATGTTCAAAATAATCATGAAATAATCATCAACACAAAGCTGAAAACTTACTGTAAAATTATACTACTTAAGATTCGTGTGTGTTTAAGGACTTTGTTTTTTATTGTTATATAGAAAAGTATGGCAAAATGGTTGGCTTAAAACAACAGAAACTTATTGTATTACAGTTCTGGAAGTTGGAAGTCTGAAATGACATTGTCAGTGGGGCCAAGCTGCCTTTAAATGGCTGTAAAAGTGATGTTCACCATTGTCTTTTCCAAGATGCTCCTCGTGGTTCTTGGCACCCTCTAGTTTTTTGACTCGTAGGCATAGTACTCTAATCCCCACCTTTGTCATCACATGGCTGTTTTCTTGTGTGCCTCTGTTCCTACATGCCATATTTTTATAAGAATACCAGTTGTTTTGGATTATGGGACCATGCCATTCCAGTATGACCTCATCTTAATTAACTATATCTGCAATGACCCTATTTCCAAATAAGGTTTCATTTTGAGGTGCTGGGGGATTAAGGATAGGATGTCAGATTATCTTCTTTGGGGGAATACAACTCAAGTTCTAACAAGAGTCAACAAACAGCAATGAAGCAAACTAGAAAGCCCAGAAATAGATTTCCAATTATATTGTCAAAAAGCCTTCCAAAGAGAACAGGAAGAAAGATTAGAAACAGCATAAATTATTTTGTAAAGAAGAACACGAAGTAGTGACTGCAAGGGGAATGTATGTACAGGAAGGATATATTTTTTAAAAAGAGAAATATATATATATAAATATAAATAAATAAATAAATAAATATATATATATATATATATATATATATATATATATATATATATATATA
>PVKA01002490.1:47212-116441 GCA_004027165.1 Ctenomys sociabilis | reverse complement strand
CTGTATTTAATATTTTAAGGTACACAGTATTCATTGTGTTTAGACAGGATATTACCTCATAATAATATACAGTATAAAAATTAAGAAATTTATTGTTAACATTTATAATAGTATTATTTTAACAGGATTCTAATTTCAACAAAGATAATTTTTAAAATACCATTTATTTACAATGATGATACTATTTATGGATATTCTATGTATTTAAAATAAACTGTCATATAAAAAGGCCTAAATAACATGTGCACAAATGTCCTAAGGAATCTATATCAGTGACTTTGAGTTTGATAATATGATCCATTGAACAAAACTGTAGACTTTATTAAGATAAAAACTTCTGGTTTGTGAACAATGTTAAGTAGAATGAACCAATTGTTCATTAGAAGCAACCATGAAACCTTATGTGATCAATGAGTCATATATAAAATAAGGAAGAGTTTTTAAACACAACAATAAGAAAATATCAACCAATTAAAAAGTACTAAATTAGGGGCCAGGGAGATAGCTCAGTGGCGTAAGTCTGCTTGGCAAATACAGGTTGAATTTGATCCCCAGTACCGAATCAAAAGAAATACTAAATTAATGTGATCATACCTTTCTTTCCAAAGAACAAAGTCAGTTATCAAGTAAGTAAGGCACTATTACTCAGTCTTATGAAAATGCATGGTTCACAGCATGAGATGTATTTACAGTCAGATGAGAATCTTCAGAATTCAAGACACAAACAGCACAAGACTCTATTGGAGATGGAGTAGCAGGAAATATCCACTGCATGAGTACGTGAAGATGGTGAATATAATTCTAGGTATTTTACAAAGCTGAAGTCTAACTTAAGAAATTATTTTTGGTAAAAAAAATAATAGAATTATACTTACAAGGAAAATATCCAAAATGTGATAGAATAGTTTTCCCTTTCTTGGAAAAATGAGTCAGTGGACAGTCAATAAACTGTTAGGTTGTCGGTTGATGAAGAATCAAGATTATTTTCTCATGACATTCGATTTTCATTTTTTCTACTATTTAATTGGGGGATATGCAGTAACCTCTATAATCTTAAAGTGTATTAAATGGTACTTTTTGTTGTTGGGTTGACACTGTTTTTCAGAAACTAAATGTGTAGACTGTTTACTAGCACACAATTTTTTCTCCAATAAGCTTCTGTGAAAAAAAACCTTACAGCTTTTAATAAAGGAAAATATGTCCAGTTGAGTACTGTGTGTTCTTAGAAATTTCCACTATCATGACATTAGTAAGACACCAAGTAACTTTCTTCTTTTATTTTAAATGATTTTCTAAATTTGAGAAATATTCATGCCTGTGGGAAAACGGGCAGCTTAAATGGATAAATTCATGTCATATTGTATATTTTTATTTATGTTGCCTGTGTTTGTCTTTTTAAAATAAATTGTCAATGACTTGTTACTCCCACAAACCAACACTGCCAGACTTGAGGAATAGGTAAATGCAAGTCCTTTCACATATTATATTTTGTCAACTTAAGCATACCTTTTTCTAATTTTGACACTTATTTCTTATAGCTGGTAGTGTCTTTTGATCACTGTTCGACCACAACTTTGAGGCAGGCGCCACTGCCTGAAATGTGATTAGCTGGCCATAACTGTTCTTCTCTTATTAGACATGTGAGCTTTTTAGAAATATATGAGCTGATTTTAATTATTTTTAAAATGTCTTCCACAATATCAACATAATTGAAGAAGTAGAAAGATTGCTCAGCAAACTAAGTATCTGCTTAGGCAAGTTCAGGAACCAGGGTTTGATCCCTGGCACCACCTGCCACTCTGGCCCCAACCCTGGGTGCACTGAGAGGACCACAGAGACCAGTCATAGTGGTGCACGCCAGTAATTCCAGCGCTGGGGGGGGGGGGGATGAAAACACGAGGATCACTATAAGTCCAAACTGCAGAGTGAGACACTGTACCAAATAGATAAATACATATTTGAACAAATATGTATATTTGAACCTTAACATACATTTGAAAAACATATATACATATTTGAAGAATTAAGCAATATTAATAACTCATTGTTTTTAACATCTATAAATAAAATTTTAGCCAAAGATTTGACAATCACAAAAGAAGCATTTAATCTTAGAAGTAGAGCTGTGAATTCATATTTTTCTTAATTTTTATTTTTATTTATTAAAAACAATTTTGAAATGCCCTGCATATCTATGCATGTATTTGGTACAAGCTTTCACTACACAACTCAGCGGAGATTCCAGGCATGCACCACCATGTCCAGTTTCGGTGAGCGGTTCGGCGTGCCTGGGGTTCTGGGGCTGGCATGGCATGTGGTGCCAGGCTTGAACCCAGGTCCTTGTGCTTGCCAGGCAGACGCTTAGACTGCTGAGTTATCTCCCTAGCCCAATTTTTATTTTAAAGAGAATAAAAACACACAAATGATGGAGAATGCCAAAACAAAGCAATAGGAAATTAAGAGTGGTTCTGGTATGAAGGTACTAAGCTACTGACGGAGAAAGGATACTTTTTCTTAAAAGAAAATATTTTCTTCCTTAAAACTGTTGAGGGAATTGTCACCTGCCAAACTAAAGGTGAGTATCAGCTTCCTAGTAAAGGACAAAAAGCAAAACAAAACAAAAAATTCCATGGTTTAAGTATAGCGATGCAGTTTTTTTTTAGCGATATATGATGATGCTTCTTGAAATCATTGCTGCCTATATTTGTTGAAATTGAATTTATTTAAAGAACATAGGGGCTAAAAGAATTGCTAAGGAGAGACAACACTTACTTTTAGATTGCAACTAGCACCACTTTTCTCACACGATAAAATAAAAAGTCAAGAAAGCGGCAATTTAAGGAAGAAATTATTGCAGCCAAAAGGTCATGGGAAAAATAATGAACTATGGCCAAGTGAACAATGACATGCCATGAGCAAGAGTAGCAAAGGAGCAGACGCCTGGGTCCCCAACTCCAGGAGGTGGCAAGAGTTACCGTGTGTTATCACCTGTGTCTGAATTGCATGTCAAGCTATGAGCCTATAAAGGCTGAAATATTAACATAAAGCTGAAAGGCCATTTAGGCAGAAAAATGAGAGTGTATGCTTATCTACGCAGAAGTCTTTATATACAAATATTTAGTTATTTATACAGACACATTGCTCCTACAACTGGAGCAATTTAAAGTTGCACAAAAAAAATAAAGAAAGAAAGAATAGTTATTAACAAGGATGAATTAAAAATGACATGGCAGGGTAAAACTTTTCTTTCTTTTGAGAGGAAAAAAAAATTGTTGCCAAAGAGATTCTGTGTACTTCTTAAGTGAATAATTTAGAATGGAGACACACATGCCATTTTACAAGTAAACTCGTAATTAAATATATTTATTCAAACATATATGTATATATACATAAGTACCATATTTTCACAATGTCTCAATTTTCAGATTTTTAAGTGAACAATTTTGAGAAGATTAATTCTAATGTTTTTACACTTTCCAGGCCCAAATGTATTTTTTAAATTCTCATAGTGTCTCATAATATTAATATATTCATATTTTAATACTAAAAAATAACCACATTAATTTAGAAAATGATAAAGTAAATCATTTTCCAAGCAGCTCTCTCCTATGAAGCCTTATATGTTTATACAACAGAAGGCACTTGCACATGGATAGATGAAAAAGTCAAGTAATAAGAGAAAGCAAAATAAATGAATCTTCACAAGGATATCCAGCGGAAAATAGTTGAATGAAGTAATGACAGTGTCTCAGGCAAATAGAGACCTTTTTACCAAAGGCTCTTTCTCGACCCGCAGGCACAATTACAACAGCTGTACCATATAGACTCTATCAGTCATAATCTAGGATAGCGCCTCTTTCTATTAGCCAAGCAATAGAGAAACAAAAATTACTTACACCAATCCATATGAGGCACTTTGTTTGCTGCAGTGCATTCTGATGGCTTAATTAGGCGGACCTGGTGCACATGGGGATTTTCAAACAAGGTTCAGCACAAAGGCCACGTCGCCAGGGCAGGGTATGCTTGGGCTCTGCAGCCGGCTTACAAATACGAGTCTCTTCACTGAGTACCTCGTAGTTGATTGTGCCTGCTAGTTTGCTTCCATCTACTTAAACAATTAAATTAGAGCTTCACACTAGAAAACCAAGGCTAACAGAGAGGCACAGATCAAAGTACAGCTGGCAATTTCACTAGTTATTAAGATCTCATCTTTAGCTGAATGATAGTCTCCAGAAAGTTACAAACACTGCTCATTCTCTGCATTTGTTTTCTTTCGAGGCATTATTCTTCTTTTTATAGATCTTTGCTTTTTTTTTTTACAAACACACACCCAATGTGTAAATGAATATGCATGTGTACATATATGCCCATCGATAAAATCATCAAATAAGTTTTAAAGTGTATGCCAAAGCTAACACGTATGGAAGGGAAACCTGAACCAAGAACAAAACTAAGTAAAAATCATATATATACCACATACCTTATAATCCCACACTCATTCCATAGATTAATCTTATGAGTGTTACCTTTACCTTGGTCGATTATCTAGAAATTTATGTGAGTGGTAGCGACTATACAAGGAAGAAGAATAAATTATACATGTGTATACAAATATGAGATAATATCCTTAAAAATATGTTTATAAAATAATATGCTTATATAAATATACATGCATATATAGACATGTAAATTTATACATACATGTAAATCTATATAGTGAATTTAATATATTTTTCAGCTCAAATGTATGTAAGTTCATCAAAATACATGAAACAACTATTAGTCCTAAAGTCAAATATACATAAATCATCCTACTCATAGATTTTTGTTTGATATTTACTAGCAGGAGGTATTATAAATCATTTAATGATGAATATTGAATATAATCACAGCATAGATTTCTGTATCTGTTGTATGTTTGAAAGAATTTTCACTGGGTTGTCCTTCAAAACAAGAAAAAAAAGTTATCATTCTCTTTTTTTTTTCTCCTTCTCCATTATCCATTTTCTTGAATTTTATATCTTATTATTTTTTAAAAAGCCATCTCTTTTGTCTCAGAGATTTAAAACAGGGGAAGACCTTTTCATAGTTTTCTGTAACTTTATTCTTTCATTAATTTATTCACTTAACTCTAGACATTCTGCTTAACTCTAAGACCCTAAGAACACTTTTAATAGCTGAAGTTTTTCCTCTTTTTTATCATACTAACAATTTACTGAAAATATGAAATTAGGTGTGCAACTGACTTTTAGGTTTTCCTCCACAGAGATGTAAAAGAAAAGATGCCACCACTACCCCATTCCCACTGTCTTTCCTAAATATGCATGAGAATCTTGCTACAGTAAATATTAAATTAAAACATCTTGAGTTTAAGATTAAGAAAACAACCAGAAGCCGGGCGTGGTGGCGCAGGCCTGTAATCCCAGCACTAGGGAGAGGCTGAGGCAGGAGGATTGTTGTGAGTTCGAGACCAGCCTAAGCTACAAAGTGAGCTTAAGGCCAGCCTGAACTGCACAGTGAGACCCTGTCTCAAAAAAACAAAAAAAAAAAAAAAAAAAAAAAAAAAAAAAGAAAACAACCGGAAACACCACTTCTCAGTTTATTATCCTAGCACTGCAATCTCAGTAGGCTCCTCCTCTGTTTAAAGTTTTTCATTCCCTTTTAGCATAGTTACTGTCCCAGGTCTTCAGATTCCTATAAAATCTTCTTAGGATTTGACATCTGAGACTCTGGAACATCTCCAAACCTCCTTCAGAATTAAACCAAATCCTCTTATACTCCAGCCTCTGCCCTTTGGCCTCGGCCTAGAAATCACTTTTCAGCTCACCTTCTCTCAGCTTAGTAACATTCCTACCCCTGCTGTGTCCATCAGAGACCCTGACCTGAGGCTCTTTTCTGCTACTGCTCACCCTCTTATCTGCCCCATGAAACTTCTGTGGTCTTAAATTTTCATTCTGGACTCCAGTTACCACCAAAGTCGAAGAAAATTCCACTAGAATCTAAAATAGTACCTTACCCTAATTTGTACTTCTGTTTTTCCTCAAGGAATTCTTTCTACAGAGCAATGATTTCTAGTGTACCCGTGATGCTCAAAACATTTTTACTTTATTAGTTAAGTTCTCAGCTAATGCTAAATTTGTTACTTTGCCAAATTTCAGCTAATTTCTCTGTTCATATCGAGTCTACTTTAAAGAAAATATGACTTCCTAAAACAAAGACATGTACTTTGATGTTTACAATATTTTCATTTTTCTTTATGCTACATATATAAGCCTGAATACTCTGTTAAGATAATCTGGAAATTACAGTTTTGATTTTCATGCAATTGAGTTTTATGAAGAGTTAGAATAGATCAGGTGAAAACAGATATGCTTATATAGGTGTAAATTTTGGAGAAAAATTCAAGTTAAGGTGTAGAAAATAATTTTGGCAAAAAAGAAATACTTGAACACATGAATTTGTAGTTGTAGTATTGATTTAAAAGTGTACGTGAATTAAGAGGCATCTTGAAACCTTAATCTACTACCGTTTTTAAAGGAAGTAACAGTAACATGAAATTGAAAGGATGCTTAGGAGTTTTCTTGTCTTGGACCAAACAATAAGTATGAATATAAAATATAAAAGTTCTTATAAACTGATTAGCCTGGACTTGGAACGTACAATGCCCAAAGTGCCTTCATAGCAAGCACAAGGTCCTGAGTTCAATTACCAATGCAGAACAAACAAACAAGCCCACACCTGATAATGTGCATTTAGATATGCATGAAATGTCAATTTAAAGTTATGGTATGTGCTTTCTTAAGAAAAGCACTAAATTATCTGGAAGATACTCACAATGACTATAGTGACAAAAGTACTTTTACTGCACTCATGAGGATAATACCATTTCACATAACAAAAAAGAAATAGTAGTAAAAAAACAACTATACTGTCATCTAAAAGTCCTATAATTACTTATTACTGAAAATTATGAAATTTGTTAAAATAAGCTCATCAGAAAATAAGTATTTCTTAAGCATATCTATCCTATTAGAAATCAACATAAACCTTTTCTAGAGCAATGATTCTCAAATTGTCTAAGGTAATTTGACAATTTTTTAGATATTCAAATTTCAGTCCTTTTTTCTATAATTCTGACATGGTTTTAACAAACTTTCAGATGTTTTCTGCTGAAAAAATAATGTGTTAATAATTATGTTGGGGACAACATTGTCACCATGCAGACCTAGTAGCATTTAGAATTAACTTCTCTCTAGAGCTGTTCTCTGATTGTACAGTTGGAAGAGCTAAATGCATGGTGCATCTATTTTTATACCTAAATAGCTAAGCTAATTGAAAAAACATTTCCTATATTTTAAAAATGTTTTATTCATTTCTGAATAGTACAATTATGAAATCACTGCCTAGGGGCTAGGGAGATGCCTCAGTGGAATAAATGCTTCCCTTGCAAGTGCAAGGGCCTGAGTTCAATCCCTGGTTCCAACATAAAAATAAATCACTGGTTAAAATGAACAGTATCTATAGATTCTAAGAAGACTAGCGCACATGTTTATAATCATGGTCTCTAGATACTTTGCTCTTCAGAGTAAGCAAAAGCTTTGAAAAAATACATTTCCATGGAGTTAAAAAGAATAGAAAAGTTTCGTAAAATAGCATGGATGTAGAATTATTTATTAAATAAAGTTTGTCTAAGGAAACAAAGGTTCTGTCATGTTTAGATTTTAGAAATTTATTTTCACCGTAACTTCACTCTATAAATGATATTTTTAAAGTGTGAAATAATTTCTTCTATCAAAACTATTGACTACATGAAAACTAAAATTAAACAATGAGAAATATATGGGAAATGTGTGTTATTATTTTTAGAATCTTGCATAAAGGACTCTATAAGAGAAACTCAATGCAAAAGGTCTCTCACGCCCTTCTCACACTTAGAGACCCTGCAGTTCCCTTCCTCCGGGTATAACATCAAGGTCCCGAAGGGCTGGAAGACAGAAGGCGGGGCAGACAAGCAGTAAATCATTTGGTAATGTGGCGTACTCAAAGATAAACCCTGTCAGCACCCGAGTCACTAATGAAGGACCACACTGTTCAGCATATAGAGAAAGAAGAGAAAAATAAATCATGCTTAACTTTGAAGTAGGCTGTCTGATTTATTCAACTGGACACAACCTTGCAAGCTTTTCTTTCCTGAATTTCCATTTAAATCTTGCAATATAAAACTAGAATTCAAACTGTGATTTTTTGTTTTGTTATTTATTTTGCTATTTATTTATTTATTTTTAACCATTCACACTCCTTAAGTTTTCTAACATCTCTACTATAGATACAGTGTAAGATTTTAAAACATTATTTCGCATTTGTCTCTCATTGTGTTCTCATCTGTCGCTGTTAAAGGGAGATGTTTAAAATGGGAAATGAAGGCTGGCCAAATAGCTGAGTGGATTAAAGCACCTGCAAGCAGGCTCAGGGGCTGAGGGTTCCATCCTGGGCCTGTATCCCCCGAGATGCACTGAGACAGCAATGGAGACTGGGCGTGGTGTCATGAGCCTGTAATCCCAGATCTTGGGAGGCTGTAAACCGGTGGATCATTGTTATGAGTCCAATCTAGTAGTGAGATTCTGAACACCCTGTAGACCCTTCCCTAAAATACAAAAAATAAAATACAAAATAATAATAATAATAATAATTAATAATGAAATAAAATGAGTAAGGATGTCTATCTGGTTCTCTTCCAGCACAGGGGAAATAAAGGTGCAGAGCAGTGCAGCCAGGTGCACGATGCTTCAAGGGATGACAACAAAAAAGTGCACCAAGGAGGTTTAAATATTTTATACTTGAATTGCAGAGAAATGAAATGAGCTTGAGGAGCAGCTGCATGTGCTTGGAGTACAGAGGAGGTGAATTTAATGAACTTCATATCAGAAGAAGGAAACAACATAAAGAACTCTGAGTTTCACTTCGCAATTTTTCTTACTCTTTTAAAACGGATTGGCTTCTCACAAAGAGTACTTCTTTTTCAATATTTTTAAAAATATGTTTTTGGTACAGGATCTCATACTCAGCTTGTACTGGCAGTGATCCTCCTGTTTCAGCCTCCCCAGTGCTGGGACTGTAGGTGTGCACCACCACACTGTGTCTTGGTGGCCAGCTCCACACAGGGCCGGCGTGGCATGCAGTACAAACACAGGTCCTTGAGCTTGCCTGGGCAGGCATGTAGGTAGCTGGGCTACTTCTCTGGGATCCAAGAGTAATTCTTGATTAAATGTTTATGTAATTTCTATTTGCTTTCCTAATATAGCTATTTACTAGCTATATTATAAAACCTAATAGCAGTTTGTAAAATAATTAATATATAGGGAAACAAGAGAGAAAGTTCAAGCCGGGCGTGGTGGTGCAGGCCTGTAATCCCAGCACTCGGGAGGCTCAGGCAGGAGGATTGTTGTGTGTTCGAGACCAGCCTGAGTTACAAAGTGAGCTTAAGGCCAGCCTGAAATGCACAGTGAGACCCTGTCTCAAAAAGACAAAAAAAAAAAAAAAAAGAGAGAGAGAGAGAAAAAGTTCACAAAGGAATCCGTCAGTTTCAAACATTATCTATCAATGATATTTTAATGTTTAATTACACCACGTGAGCGATATCATTATAATCAAATAATTCATTTGTAAGAATAATTTTAGTATTTTAAAGTTTTTGTCTCCCAAGACATAACTTTCTAGTAGACAAGCTTTTAACTGGTAACTCACCAAATTAAGTACTATGGGATATATTCTTCTCTGATTATCTTAAATTAATTTCTGATGGAGAATACACATTTCTGAAAGAGTAGAACTAAATCAATAGAAAAATCTACTGTTTTAAAAAGACAGTAATATTTCTCTCAAAAATTCATTTCATATTTGCCTCTTCTGAACTGTGTGAATTCATTCCACAAATTCTCTAATGAACATAGTAAAGCTAGAATAAGGACAAAAGAATTGATGCTTCCTGCAGAGATTAATGGAAAAGAGGCAACGTTTTAAGCATGATGGGACTTTTCTTGGGTTTTCTAACCTCCTCAACCTAAAACAAATGCTCCAAGGTGGAGACAGTTAGGAAAATGACTTTCACCTGCAGGTGTTCCTTTTGGAAAGCTGACAGCCAATCTCATTTGACAGCTAAATTACTTTGAAATCATTTTTGAACTCTATGATAGTGAAGAAATAGGCATCTTTAACTCTATGAATACTTTTTAAGAAGATATTGCTTCATAATCTGACCTGAGTAACGAATCTATGAGAGATAATTTTAATGAATAACCAACCTTTCCCCTGTGCAGTCTATCTTTGTATCCTACTGAACAATAAATCTGTGTATTTTAAACTCTCTTTAGATTTAAAAGTATTTTTGTGGAAGATAATAATCAGTCTTCAAAAATTTTATAACTAAGTCTCTCAGTTGTACTACTTCAGGAATGGTACAATATGATTTTATATAAAAAAGTGCCATATCTGATGCCTTAGATTAATTTATTAAATTTCCAAACCATAAATACTATATATTCATTCTCTTTTTCATTGAATAAGCACAAGTGGTTCAAACCTCACTTGATAAATTTGAGTTTTGAATATGTGCTCAAAAATTAGAGCGCAGAATACATTGGTTTACATATGGCAGTTATTAGCTAGCTGGAGAGTTTATAACAATATCAGCCAGGTTATGTCTCTATTTCAATTTTCAAAAATCTTCCATATATTTTCTTTATTCTGACAACGTGTAAAACAGTGAATTACTTCATGCATACATTTGCATTTCTCATCTATCTAAGACTGCACTGAAATTTCTTGTATTGTCAAATTTTATATCTGGTTTATGAGTAAATCTCAATCAATATTCAACAGAGCACGGCGTGAGAAGAGAGCGTATAAGTAGGTTATAACTAAAAATGAATGGAAATTTTAGTTGTTAGCTTAATTCACCACAAATCACTAAGTTCAATTCTTACAACTGCCTACATTTTCTGTATATTTCAATTATAAGAAAATATTTTAATAGATGCACATGTAAGCTCATTGGATTGTTTGCAAGTACCTACAAAGGTACTACTAGGTCAAATTATATTAAAATATCAGGGTTTTTGCTTTGTCTTTGTTTTGTGTTTTTTTTTCTACTGAGCTACTTTCCAGCCATATGTATGTATGTATGTATGTATGTATGTATGTATGTATGTATGTATTTTCTTATTGAAAAGTGTTCCTAAATTACCAGGCTGGTTTTGAACTTGTACTCTTCCTGTCAGAGCCTCCTGGTGTGGCATGATGACAGGAGTTTATCCACATGAGAATGTGCCAAGATTACCCCAGCACCAAAACAACTGAGGTCCCTGTATTTCATAAGATTCTTGATCTATGTGTGAATATACAAAAGAACGTGTACACAGATGGTGAAAACAATAAGCTAGTAAAGATGAACTTTTATAGTTCTAATAAGATAACATACCATACACTTTAAAGAACTTGGATAAATTATGATGACACATTTACACAAAGTAAGTACAATTCCCCCCGATTTTATTTAAAAGGAAAGTTGAAATTATATTTTATTAAGACATCAATTGATTTTTCTATTTTTGTCTATCATAACACTGGTTTCAGTTAAATTCCTACAAAGCTGATTTAAGTAAAGCATTTTTGGAAATGCTCTTGTGGCACTACAATAAAAGTACAACTTCAAGGAAATAGGCTCCTCACTTCTTCCCCCAACAGTGGTAACTATGGCAGCCACAGCTCAGCTTGTTGCATTTTTGTTCTAAATACAGTTAGCCTGTTAATTAACATGTCACTTGTATAAATGAGTTTCAGCTTTAAATGCTCTCTTTTTAGTCGTTCGTTTTGTAAAATACTGACAGGCATTATGATTTTATTTCTGTGTGCATCTCAGTGTGTGTGTACGTGTATCTCATACACTGTCCTTGTACTGCAATTGTTTTTCAGCACTCTAATTCACCATTATAATATAGTACCTTATTTATATGTATCAGACATGGTGACTTTTTCTCATTTATTTTCATTTTTTTCTTGGGAGGCAACACCATTACTCTACTGAAGGGTGGTCAGTTAATCCCTAGACTTTATTAGCACATGTACCCAAGAAGTCACTCACACACACTGACAGATTCCAATAAACAACATCCTTGAGTGACAGCACACACAACAAAAATGAGCTAACAACCGAAGGAACACTGGTTAAATATTGACGAAGTGAGCGGGTGCTACTTACCTGGTATAAGCTGGGCCATCAGCCGGTGATGGTTGGACGCACTGAGGAGTGATATTATGACCAAAAAAGGAAGACACTTCCGTTTCATCTTTGCCCCGTCCTTGCATTACACCCAGCCAGGGGCACAGATCTGTGTTATCTATGGAAACAACAGCATCGAATTAGTCTGTTCAATTTTAAGTTGTGTAGAGGTAAATAGTCTAAGGATTTTTTTGTGAGAAATTACTTTAAATGAATTCAAAAAGACATTTTTTGAAACAATAAAAGGTACAGATAATTTAAATATATATATATATATATATATATATATATATATATAGAAAGAGAGAGAGAGAGAGAGAGAGAATATAGTTCACAATATAGAACAGTATCCACTTATCTGCTCTATTATTGAGCATGTCTGTTGTCAAAGGTCAATTGTGCTTGAAAGCTTAAGACATCACAAGAAAAAGGATAAATACAGGAAAACAGGTGATTTTGTTGGAAAATATCAATTCATTTGACTTTTACTGTAATACATTTTGGAAGTGTCTTATACTGTGACTGATTAGTAATATTTGATTATGCCTGGTTTCTATCTTATACATGGTATGTATATGAAGTTACAACAAAATATGAAGTTTTTATAGTGTCAGTGTTTATAAACATCCACTGAGATCATGGCATATCTACACCCATGTAAAGGAGTGTGCAGCTGGGCCTTTTGACTACAAACGGTGCTGATTAATTTTGAAAAATTATTTTTACCCAAATATTAATCATAAATGTATTTTTTAAAGGGTAGTAGGCAATGGTTTGGTTTGAGTTTGCTATCGATTTAATGGGGATGCACTGCCATCAGAAAAAAAGTCATTTTTTTAACCTATGTTAAGTGAAATCCTTCCAAATGGATTAGCAAGAGTCGGGGACTATGCTACTCTGGGGCCCAGCAGAAAACAAAAGCAAACACTCTTTTCAACCAGTTGCATAAACATCTTTTTTTAAAGTTTAAATTTATGTATGTGGTACAGGGTCTCACTAGGCAGCTCAGACTCATAGTGATCCTCCTGTTTTCATCCTCCCCAGCGCTGGGATTACAGGCACATGCCACCATGCCGGTCTGGGTGGCCAGCTCGGTACACCTGGGAGCAGGGCTGGCACAGCACATCGTGCTGGGGATGAAGCCCTTGCACCTGCGCTTGCCTGAGCAGGTGCTGAGCCTGCTGAGCTTTCTTGCCAGCTCTTGCATCAGCTTCTTGAGCTTTCTTTATTGACATTAATTCACAAACTGCAGGAAAAAAGAGCTTACTAGACAATGTGTTATGAACAAGGCACTATGCATCAGTCATGAAATAGACAGAGAAGTGTTGGCTTCCTTTTAACCTCAAAGCTTAGAAGCTAGGAGTCCTTTTGACACGTCATGTTCCTAGAAAACAGCAGAATGACTCTGAAGGAAAGCATGCAAATGACTGACTAGTTCTATCCAGGATAAACCATGATTGGTTGTACAGAGGAAGAGGCATTCTGAGATGTGAGGTAATTATTTGATAAATGGAGAATAAGACATTGTGAGTCAGAATGAATACAGATGCAAAGTTACACATATGTTTAGATGTATTCCATGGATTGTATGGAGAAATCTAACTATATATTATGGGACACATGTAAATTATGTAAATAATCAGTATACTCTGGTATTGTGAGAAAAGTTGTTTCCTGAATATAGTGTGATATAAAACTGAGAAAACAATACAGAGCAGAAAACGACGAGTAATAAAGAGTCACTGTTGTTGAGTTTAATGTCAGCTAATGCAACTGAAATAATTTAGAAGCTAAGTGTGGTAGAGATGTGAAGGAAAGATAATTTAGAGGTAACAGTCGTGGAATCCTTACCAAAAGCATGGAAGCTTACAGTGAATACTGATAAAGGTTATGGGTAGTGGAAGAGTGGAGTGTCGTGAGGCGTATCACGTTACACAAGTATGCTCTACAGGATGGTGATTTATTAGATTTTAAAGCTGAAAATAATGCAGGATTTATAGTTCATTTACCCAAACATTGAGTAAACAGGTAAATAGATCTAGTGCTAAATGGAGCACCTTGTCTCAAAGGACAAAATAGTTTTCTCATTCCTTTGTGTGACCTTCAGAGTGGCAACTTAAAAAAGCATGCCTCACTTCATTCTGTAGTTTTAACTGCACATAGAAGTGTCATCTTGCCTATTTGAGCTGAGCTGTCCTTAGTTTGTTCCTTACAGATGCAGAATTAATATTTTTTTGTTGTCTTTTATCAGAGCTATATAATCCTACTGCTAGACATCTATAATCATGGGGCTTTGCTTGAGATATTCAGGGATTATTTTCTCACTAAAGAATTTTGTACAAACTTAATTTCAGTTCTAGCACTTCATCTCAAAAAACTTCCTGTTCCTGGGAATTGATATTTATTATCTGTCCTTGTGTTCCTGAAGCCTGTGCTTCTCTGGCGCTACTTATGCCAGTACCTTCTTAAGCAATATTATACACACACTAACTTTTCTTCGTTAACTGTTTTAAGTGTTAAATGAGAATAGATTCAATTTACAGATAAGAACAAATCTAGATGAAAAGTTTTAATTTTTCAATCTATATTTCAGTTGTTAACTTGCTCAAAGGATTCTTTTCAGAGTTATCTACTAAATATTTTTGCTTATAATCATATTCTTCATTGAAATACTATTGATTAGATCTCTGGAGCAAACACATATGCACACTGCATCCTGGGCAGTTACGATTGACTGGGTTAGGGCATCCTACTGCACTCCGTTGCTCTCTGTTATTCTGAGGAATTTCTCAGTTTCTTCTTCCTAATATTTGCATATTTTGTGCCATAAATATCAGAGTCCCTACTTTGTAATAAACATTGGGCCTCTTATCTCTTAAATATGTAAGTACTTCACTTCAGCTCTTTCTACGTAAGTTTATATCTGAAGCTTGTGTCTGTTTATAACTTGCTTATTAAGTGTAACTGTTGAGTGGTCATATTTACTAAATATTAGTAAAAATTTATTGGAATTGAGATTTTCATAGCAGTTATTAATTATATTCTAACTGTAGTCATTTACCAATTTTAGCTCATTTATGTAAGCAGCCAGTAATAAAATAGGGGTCCTTATCAAGCATGTAGTTTATTTTAAAATGGATACATAATCATGAGAAAATAATCAGCAAGTAGAAGGATTTGTATTTCAGATGACTGAACTCCTCCAAGTTCTAATATTCAACAGACATAATTTTTCAAATTTTCATGATCTTATATGACTGTCAATCACATACATTTTCATTTATCTGGGCATAGTTTTGTGAATATAATAGAAAATATCTAATAATATAAAATAATAATTTAAATATATCACCTAAACCCCATAAATTACAACTGAATTATTTATATATTAATTATTATACATCACGATAATACCTGGAAGGTATTTTTAATGCATTAGTCTTTTTTTTTTTTTTTTTCTTTCTGACACGGAATTGACTTAAAACCTTGTGCTTGCCAGGCAGGCCCTTCTGCTGCTGAGCTAGGTTTCATATATTATAGTAAATGTTAGTTGCATGCAAAATATTTAATTTACATTATCTTGATTGTATATGATAGAGAGCCTCTGTTCATTGCCTCAGTTATCATATGTTCTTTCGGTGAAGTAAATATTAAGTCTTCGTCTTATGATTTTTTCTCACTGAAAAGTTTAAAGAGATTTAAGAATTCTTTTTTTTTTTTTTTTTTTGTATTTCAGGGAAGGATCTGCAGGGCATTTGGGCCTTACTACTAGATTGGACTCCTAGTGATTCATCTGTTTACAGCCTCCCAAGAGCTGGGATTACAGGCTCATGCCACCACACCCAGTCTCATTTGCTGTCTCAGCATGCCCCTGGGTGGGGCCAGCAAGGCAGGCCTGGGGATTAAATCCCTGGGGATTAAATCCCAGCTTGCAGGTGCTTTAATCCGCTGAGCTATTTGGCTGGCCCCTGAATATTTTCATGCACTTTAGATAAATTCTTTTCCAGAAATGCCTTTTATAAATATTTTCTTCTTGTCTCTGATATATCTTCACTTTCCTGATAGTATCACTTACAGAGTAGAAATAATTAAAATTAATGAAACCTGAATCTCAACTTTTTTAGCTTCTTGAAATAATACTTTTTAAAAGTCCGTGCTCAATGTCAAATTATTTCATTAGGTTATTACTATTGCAAAACCACTATGCCCTTATTAAAAATCACACTTTTTATCATTTTAACAGTAAGATAATGTATTTCAGTGACAATATACCATAACTCTACTGAAATGCTGACTATTAAAATGCAGTGAATTGATAAAGCAAAACAGTAGTAGAATGAGAAGCTGACACTGTTGTCACACCTGCTATACAGATTATTTATTACTGGTGTACTGAAACGGTATGTACCTATGGTCTTTGTTATTTACAGTGGAAAAAGTCTCTTTATTTACTGGTTGTTGGAAAAAACACATGCCATTGTATTTTTTAACAAATGCCATGACTATGCCTTCCCCAGATAATGGTACCTATGGTCTTGAGCTCAGTAAAGTAACTTTACATGTGAAAAGTAACCATAACAACAGCAAAAAAGTGTATGTATATGTGTATATATATATATATATATATATTTCTATTATGAATTCTAAAGCTGAATATGTGATTATGAAATTACTTAGTGCATGTAAATATTTTAAAATATAATTTTTTCTAAGCTGTTTGCATAACTTTTTTTACAGTTTTATTGAGAAACAAATAGCAATGTGGCAGTTTTAAAACTGATTAGTAGGACAATTTCAATAATTATATATAGTGCATATTGTTAAAAGAGAACTTTTTTCTGCTAGAACCAAGGATTGAATTCAGTCTCTTGCACTTGCCAGGCAAGCACCTATTCTACTCAGCCATCTCACCAGCCCCTAAAATATAATTTTTGAATAAGGGTGTGAAAGCAACACAGCCAGAACCCAGTGTTATGTTATGCAAACACAGCTGATACCTGTGAATTCTGTCTCTATCCTTTATAAAGTTCAACATTTGATAAACAATTTAACCACACTTAGTCTCAGCTGTAAAATTAAATAATAATAATCATAAGTCAAAAGAACCATATTACAGAGCAAGGTAGTTCTTAGAAGAATGCATGTGCCATCTCCTCATATCTATGTTGACATAACTATTGTCACCAAATATAAGTGCTTCCAATGAGAATTCCCCCCTTGCAGTGACAATACCAATCTTAAGTTGATACTTACTGCTTGCCTCACATTTGCATTCTGTTTGTTTTACTTTTAATTTGCAAAACATCATTTGTCTTGATTAACACATGACAAATTAAACTCATTTTAAAACTGTAGTTCACTTCTGAAAATTAATAGACCCATGAAGTCTACCTCAATCAAGATGGGAGATTTTTCCTATAGGGACCTTATTTTTTATAATTTTATTTTAAATAGTAAAAACAAAAGCAAAAACAAAGACAGAAACAGTAGCATACAGTAGTACATATGGTAAGAATTTCAAAGCCATAAAAATTAACAGTGGTCGTCTCCTGCTCAGATATTAGGTATAGAGATGCAAGATTGGTCAAATAATTACACATTAATGCTTGCTTTCAATAAAATCTTACTTTTATCTCGTCCTTTTTACTTTTAAAAAATTATTTTAAAGATAGTACATTAATAATTGGTAAGACATTAGAAATTGTACACATTTAGAAAAACAAGATGACAAGTATTCACCTGTGTTTCTGTCATACACAAATCTTGGGGAAAAAAAGAAAAATGCCCATCCCCTGAAGAATGGATAAAAAGATGTATTTTTGCACAATGGAATGTTATTTAGTTATAAAAAAAGACAAACTTTTCCACACTTAAAATCATGTCTTACTTCTGTCACTAATTTTTAAATAATATTTCATTGATATTTTTCTATGCTACTTCCAGTTCTATATAAATGTAGTCTATTTTCATAAATCAGGAAATGAAACTTGCAAAGACGTCACTAAATCAACATACCACTATTATATATTGAAATAGTGTGTGGGACTCAGAAATTTGACAATAATTTTGAAAAACAATGAAGAATTTAAAATTTTATAACATGTAAACGAGCTTTAAACCAAATTTTTAAAATTTGTGTCATTACAATGGAGTATCACTCAGCTATAAGGGAAGACAAACTTGAGGCCTTTATAGATAAATGGATGCAATTAGAAGTTATACTCATATGTGAAATAAATTAGACCCACCTAAGTAAATTATCTTTTGTCTCCCTAGTATAAGAACCTGAAAGAATAAATACAACCTGAAATATATATATATATATATATATATATATATATATATATATGATATAGTAAATAGATGTGGGATGATATACAGTAAAACAGAAAGAAACTAAATATAGGAGCCTTCTTTTTATTCAATGCTATTCATACATAAATGTGAAGAACATTTTCTGATAACGATAGCCTTACTAATATGCTATTCCAACATCTGCTTCTAAGACATCAGTTTTTAACATGCATTCATACAGACTCAAGATGGCTGAGGAATGAGGACCAGAAGTTCAGGTCCAGCCTGGATGACTTCGTAAGACCATGTATCAAAAGCAAACAGAATGAGCTGGATCTATAGTTCAGCAGTAGAGTAGTCCTTTGCTCAATAGCTAGTACTAAATAGAAAAGACCAGTTTGTATAGTTTAAGAGTACACCTGCTAAACTTCCTGTGCTATACCTGTATTTCAGCTTTTTGACGCTTATATATTTTTACATACTTATTTATTTTTTTACATATTTAGAGAAACACTTTTTCCAGTGTTTAGAAAGTTTGTGATGTTAAGCACAGAATTAAAGTACTGCTGCCTGGTCTTCAAGAAAGAAGAAATCGTGGCCAGTTGAGTAACTGGCCTGAATTTTTTCAACTTTGTAATACGGGTGGCTAGGAAATGCTAACCTCATCCTGGGTTGTGCACACAAAGGACGAGGCACACAGAACAAAGATACTTTCCTCTCTCCAAGCAATGTGGGCTAAAATCCAGCCTACCTAAATAGGACTTCACAAGATGGGATCAAAAAGAAAAAAAATCAAGGATTCACTATCAAAGTTGTTTATTCAATAAATTTTTATGATTATCTAGGAATATAATAATTTTATAGAAGGGTTAGATCCCAGGTATCACACGCCATACAGGCCCCAACCCTTGGCACACTGAGAAGACCACTGAAACCAAACTTGTTGGCTCATGCCTGTAATCTTAACTGGAGAGGCTAAAAACAGGAGGATCACTACAATTCTGAACTGTGTACTGAGACCTTGTACCAAAAAAGTAAATTAAATGATAATAATAATTTCATAGATTAATAGATAGTTACAGCTGGATGACTAATAAATATCTTTGTACAGTTAATCCATAGAATGTTCTATTCCAGACACTGGAGCTTCAAACTATTAAATCACTATACACTTTTTATGTTGTTTTACAAGATAGTTTAATACATGTTAGTGATAAAAATAAGAAAGGATGGAACTGGCCACGGAACAAAATAATAGGAAACTAGGAAAGAACTACAGCACAGGCTGAGCTGCAAGTGGATTGCTGACATACAAATCTTCCATGTAAAGAAAAGATGGTGAGTGGATGGGCAATATATATGCAAAAAATAAAGCTCAATTAGAAGGCTCAGATCAAATGTTACAAATAAACAATATGGATGTTTACATAGCACTGTTCACCAATATATTCGTCCAATAGGATTAACTATAGTAGATAAGTAAATAATGAAATATTATTTTTCACATCAGGATACAGCTATGGACTTTTCAAAGTAGTTGTCCACAAGAATATATACAGTTAGCACACAAATGTTTGGCAGCAAAAAGTACTAATGTCTTTCTCACAGCACTGCTAAAAATATTTAAAAATTTAGGTCATTGGTGCAAGGTTTTTCTAATTAGTGCTATGGCAATTTATAGGAAATTCATGTTCACTAACAATTGCATAATTTGAAGATTAAATTGACTCAAGATGGCAAAGTTATGGATATGATTTTTAGAATACTCTAATACATGCAGAGATAGAATCATCCATATAAATATAATGGATAAATACTACCAGAATCAAAGATTAAAGGCACTCTAAAGGGAAGGCCACAATTAGGTGATGGATAGAACACCAGAGGAAAAAGTATGTATAGGATGTTTCTGAAATTCCATGGTAGAAGGTAGGAAGCTTAGTAAGAAATGTATATGGATGAGAGCTTTTTAAGTGACTGACTAATCTACTGTAGATTTCTCTAAAGTAGTAAGATGTGTTTAACTCCATAGTGAATGCTTCTAAGCATTAATAGTTGCTACTGGGCTACTCAATATTTGCTTTCCTTAGTTGTAGGTATATGTCACTTGAAATAACAAATTAGAAGAGTATGATATTTATAAGAAAGATTTTATGCTTTCAAAGGGACAAGGAAAACTGAACAAATTGCTACCCAACTCCTATTAAGTTACCACACTGTCACTTTACCTATAACATACATATTAATTGAAAATAGTAGTACACCATCACATGTCCTGTAGAGAAAATATTATTTGAAATTATAGGTATAGAAAAGCAGAGTACTTAAAACACGTTTTTAGGACTAAATTGATTAAAACATTTTATTCCTTTATAAATGTTAACAATAGCTACTTTATACTTTATTTACATTACGTTTGGCTTAATGCCACACATAATTAGGAGACTATCCCATCAAAGCAGTCAGATGACAGACATTTGGTAAATGTCTAAATTATCCTAAGCAGAAAATTATTACATATCCTAAAATCAACACGTCATTTATTAACTTTCTGATCTCATTTATATACTTAGAGGTTTCTAAAAAATCAACTCAGTAATATTTTTTAAGAAATTGAAAATAGAATAAACTTGTGAGAGTAGAGCATACAGTGATGATAAAGGAGCAAGACTAATTAGAAACTGAGTCCCACTGGTTGTCAGGTAGCAAGAGTGCTGGCATTAGCAGGATTGATGGTGCCATTTCTGAAGACTCTAGGCACGTAGAGGTTCAGAGTCACTACTGCTCTCACTGCAGTTTTATTTGGGCAGAACACAGAGCCTCTATTAAACTATGGTTACATTAATTTCAAAACTAATTAATTTTTTTTCGTATTTTCAGGAAGTATAACATTTAAAACATCCTGTGAGGAAATTTAGAATAATGATAAATCTTAGCCCTTATGGAAAGAATAGAATACTGAGAGTTGTGTTCCATGACCACGATGTACTAAAGCAGATCACTGAGGGTAAACCTTCATTTTACATAATCTGCTAGAATTTTTCATAAGTCTGTCTAGAAGTCTCAGGTAGAGAGATACATACTTAATAACCAACAGTTACAGAGAAGATAAACAAGAATTATTTGAAGCACACCACTTAGAATAGTATTTTCTAACCAATGGCAAACTCAGAAATACTAACCATATTATCCACAATAATATTAACCTTAAAGCTAATGTTATATCTTTGAATATGCTATCCTTCTGTAGGCCTTCCAAAATTCTGAACTTCTGTTATGTCCACTTCACTGATGAAAGGATATAGAACTAAAATTGTTCATTCATTTTAATATGGAAAAAATAAATAAAAAGTTAAACTCACCATCCTATTATGTGTACTTTAGATTTCATTGTGTTAAAATTTGGGGAAAATTATCATAGAGAAAAGGCAAAGGACGATTTTGTTGCTAGAAAAATAATCTGATACATTAGATGTTTCTTCAAGCATTGCGCAAGAAGTATTCAAAATACTGACTGACATCTTCCAATAAAATACAATGAGAAGCTCAAAGACAGCCAAACTAATGATCACTAAACTTGTGCTTAATGGTTAGTTGAGGCTCTCTTCCCATCAGTGGTTTATATCGATGCTGGCATGAATTCAAGATTAGATATGTTAATACAGTGCATTCCTAGAATGCATGTAGTAATTTCAAGATTAAAATATAAAATCAATAAGAGAGGAGGATGGTTGTCAACTGCTGACTAGACTAGGTCATCAAAATGATAGAGAGCAGCTATGTATAAAAAGAAACATCATGTTCTATCCACAGGGCATGATGAAGATAAACACTAGTTTCTCTAGTGCAGCTACCATGATCATTAAAGAATCAATGGCAAATTAAACTACACAAACCCTTAGGGGAAGGAAGAGAAGAAAAAAAGCATACAAGTAAATGCAAAGAGGTCCAAATCAATTTTTCATGCTAAACATAGTAAGGCTCATTAGTATTGCTAACAAAAAGGTAAAGGTAAACACAACCCAATGAAGATTTTATCTTCCTTTTACTTTAATTGCAGGATTGTCATGGGCAGGGCTAGTTTTTCAACTTGTTAAGAAATGATAGCACCTACTTATTAATAAATATGTTTTAAGAATAAAGACATTTAAAAGAGAACCTCATTGAGCCAAAATACAGTCTACAGCATTTTGCTCTTATTTTTTCCTTATTTCTGAACTAAAACCACAATTATTGGCACTCAACATTTTATTTCCAAAATAAATGTTCAAATTCACAGAGATGATTCTTTAAAAGTACACTCATGGATACCAAGACAAAAAAGAAAGCAATTTTCAAACAAAAGCAATTTTCAGAATGCTGTGCTCAGACTAGTTCAGTCAAATGAATTCTATGCCCACTTGACCTTCCATTATATTGTTCACCAACTCGATGCAAATTAGCAAGACACGTAATGTTTTGACACTCTAGCTGAAAGTGGATCCAGTTGTAGACACAATTTAGTGAACAATACCATCTTCCAATATGGACACATAGAAAAGTACATTGATAGCTTCAATGACCTAATAAAATATTATAGAGAAATTAGATTTATTTGACTTTTAGAAACAGAGACAGGAAATGTCTGCACATTTGTAGGTTAAAGAACAGTTACATCTGAAGCTTGCCACAAAGACAAGCAGAAATTTGGAGCTGTAAGGAGCGCAGAAAAAGAAAATGGATGACAAGAAACAGCAGTGAAGTAGTCACCTTGTTCTGAAACTAACCAATGATCCAATGCAGACACATGAGCTTGTCACCTGCAAACCATCCTCTGCTTCCCTAGAGCAATGTGTTGATCTTTCTTTTGTGTTTAACCAAAAAGAGAATGCAGTGACTTATGTTTTCACTTTGAAAATCAAAACTCAATGCTACACAACACGTTCTGGTTTAAAAATAAGTGGTGGTACTTGACATTTCAATAAACACAGAAGTTTGATAAAGTTTCAAAACATAGTCTTAAAGGAAAATGATGCCAGCGTTGGAATAATTTATCTATGAGCAAAACAAATAACAGGGCATGGTGTTATACACCCGTAGTTTCAGAATTCTGAGAAACTAAGGCAAGAAGACCTCACGTTCAGGCTAGCAAGGACACTTTAGCAATTTAACCAGTGTCTGTCCCCCAAAAATAAAAGGGGCTTGGGCTGAAGCATACAATAAAGGTCCTGAGTACAATTATATCCACAGTACCAACAAAAAGTGCAAGCAAATATATATGATGTGCACAAAAATAACCATAGCCGTGTGCCTATGTTGTATTTGTGTAGACTTTATTGCAGAATGTATTGTATTTTATTGTAAGACACGAAAATGAATCAGGTAGTCCCACTTCAAGAGAGTTTGTAGATTGCAAGGTGAGGAAGACACAGATAAAATAAACAAGCATGATAATTCCTGTAACAAATTTTATTTTTAATTGCTTTTATTGAGAAGCAAATAGCAATGAGACAGTTTCAAAACAGGTTAATAGGACAGTTGCAATAATTAATACACTGCATATTGTTGTCTACATAGTAGTTATTCATAGTAGAAGATGTAGACATGATATTCTGTCCAAACTCTATTAGTACAAATCTTTCTAAGGAATTAAGAGAAAGTGGCTGTATATCTATGCTATTTTGTATATATATGGTGAAATGATATACAAAATGTATATCATTTACATTATACATTATGTTTCACCATTTTGTTGTTGTTGTTGTTGCTGTTGATTTTTTTGAGAAGGGGTTTCACTATGTAGTTAAGGCTGGCTTTAAACTCACTTTGTAGTTCAGGATCGCCTCAAACTTGTACTGACCCTCCTTTGTATATAAATACACAAAATGGTGAAATATATATATCAGAGTAGCCAGGAACTGAAAAACTAAAGCACTGAGTTTGTGTAGAAACTCATGCTGTTTACAAAACAGTAACTGATTGCATTTGGTCACTTTTCAGATGACATATATGTGAGAGACTGTGATTGCTGATGAAGCTAAAGAAATGAAGCAATGTCAAAATGTAAAATGCTTTGTAGACTCACTGTACATTTAAACTTAGGAAACACTGAATGAGTGAAATTCCTTAGACAAAAATTGGAGAACAGGCTGGGAGTGGTGGCTGATGCCTGCAATCCCAGCACTTGAGAGGCTGAGGCAGGAGTTGAAATCTTTGTTGAATTATTGTATGGCTGAGTTAACACAGTAATATACAGACAAACTAATGTAATTGCCGGGGAAACAGACATATAAGCACGAAATATATAATATTTATAAAATTCATATATCTTTGTAGATTATCTTTACATCAGGCAAAGAACATGTGATTACTAAACCTTGTATAGGTCAATATAAATGCAACCAAATGTGCTTGGTTTATTTCTCTTTTTTTATGTTCTACACAGTTTATTTCAAACACTCTGCTTCAAATCTTTCCTGAACCCTAAAATTAATTCAGTTCCTTTGGGAAAGGAGTTACAGTATCACTTAAAACAGATATGTCATTTAAATTAAAATCTATTACTTGAAATTTATTTTTTAGTGTCTAAATAACTGATTTTATTGCTATTTGTATTAAAGCATAATATTAATTTGTACACTGTGAGTGGGTTACAGATTAATACTTGAATGGGCTGCATGTTTTTAAATTGTGTAAGAGCAAATAGCTCTAGAGATATCATTATCCAAAATGTGCATATAACCTAGTCAATCTTAGCAATTGTCTTCACTTATGCTAGGTCAGTTTATGAAAATATAGCAGCAGGGCGAGAATAAGAGGAATGAGCACTGCATTTCAGACTGACTATTAATAATGCCATAGTAAGAGAGACATTAATGAAGTAGCCAAAGAGCGAGTCAAAAGCAATTTTCATATGTCAACATGCATAAAGAAATCACAAAAAAATGCACACACAGAAAGCTATGCACAAAAGGTAGGAAATCATTCTGCGGCAAGCAAATGTGAGCCATTCATTCTAGAGAGTGAGGGTTTCTGAAAGGCATTTAGCCTTAGACCACTCAGTATTCCTTTGCATGTCCTCAGCAGGGCCAGAAATAGAGGATTCAATTTTCCAAGATAATTGTGTCAGATAACTGTCTCAGGCCTTTTCAGAGAGAATCTGATAAACACCTAATTACCAGTCAAGTGATTTTAAAGGTGCCCGTCTGTGTGGGTGAAAAGGCCTCCGGGAAAGGACTGGTCACTCAGCCTCTGCTGAGGGGATTGTGGACAGACTGCAAATTAATTTCTTTCATTTGCTTAATGAAACCTCACAACATACACGAGGAATAACTTGTCATTTCAATACAATAGGATAAATTTTAACTAAACATCAATAACACCTATACATAACTTCTCCCCACAATCTATCTGAAAAGATCCATTGTAAAAATATATGTTTAGTTGGAATTTGGGGAAAGTTACTTTAGTTTATTTTGTTTTATTTTATTTTATTTCACTTCATTTTATTTATGTATTTGGTACAGGGTCATAGTACACAGCGCAGATCCTTTGTGATCCTCCTGTTTTCAGACTCTCAAACTGGGATTATAGGCATGCACCACCAAGCACAGAATTTGTGGCTGGCTCAGCATGCCAGAGGTTGGGACCTACATGGCATGTGAGGCTGGGGATCAAACCCTGGTCCCTGCACTTGCCTAAGCAGGCACTTAGTCTGTTGAGCTATCCCACTGGCCCTTTGGGATAATTAGTTTTTATTTGGCCAGATTTGTTACAGTGATACTGATGATGTCTATTATGATAGCAAGAGGATAATACAATTATTGTTGATATTAGATATTAGAGCTAAGTTTTCATAAAGGACCAAAAATATAGAGTTACTGATTTGTACTGGTACTCATATATTTTTATGGACCCTTGACTACTTGAAAATGTTATTTCTTATCCAAATTGGGCTTTCTCCTTATAGTCCACTATCTATTTCATGTTGCCATATGTAGTAGAAGACCACAGATTATGGAGCATTTTTACACTCTGCCTTATGCTATGGTTTGGATGAATGTCCACGAAAAGTCTCTGTATTAGAGGACTTGTCTCCAGAAATGTGCTTCTGGGAGTTTTTATGCAGCTTTGAGAGGTGGGCTCCTGTGGAAGCTTTGTTTTGTTTTGTTTACTAGCTCATGTGGGCATAGTTCATTCTTTTAGAACTCCAAGGTAGGTCTTGAGAGAGGACTGTTAGAAAAGCTGGAGTTTGGCTCTGCTCACTTGCTGATACTGGCTCCCTCGTCACCAGTCGTAGTTCTCACTAGTGAGTAAATCAGTGTTCTACCTATCTGCTACCCTGCCTGCCACACACACATATACCCCTGTTATCCAAGACTGTGGACCTCTGCAATGTGAGCTCAAAAAGTCTATGTAATTCATAAGCAGCCCATTCCAGATATTTCATTGCAGCAACACAGCCACTGTTTGTTATTTTGATGAAATCATTTTTACTTGGATGATTTCCTCTGACTCAGTCAGGTCAAAACACCAATTTAGAACTTGATGAGTTTATTTAACCTATTGAATAATTAATCAACTGATAAATGTAGATAATAATGTCAATTGCATTAATATTTTCTTAATGTTAAATAATTCTCCAACCAAGTGTCTCATTTCCTAAGAGTTCTTTAGGCATGCTCATTCTGTGTTACATGTCAGTATAGTTTTGAATAGTGGTGTTCATACAAACCACTATATTGTCTTGACCTTCCTTGTGTTTCAGTCTTATTTTAGTTTTTTTTTTTTCTTTTTAAACTAGTGATACAAAATGATACCTTATGATATCGGTTCTAGATGTTATCCAGAGACTGCGATATCATAAAATAAACAGAAGCCCCATGTCCACTCAGCAGTGTCATCAGATTAACCACACAGTAACCAGCAATGAACAGCAAGCTGGAGCGGAGACTATTCTTCCCTCAAAAGAATTTTTTTAAATGGAGAAGCAATGTGGCTTCATTCAGAAATTAGATGTATTAATCACCATTACTCTCTAAGAAATACCACTGCATAGACTGAAAAGCAATTTCATAAAATCACACACACACACACACATACACACACACACACACACACACACACACACACATATATATATATATAAGCAGTACCACAACATTTTCTAAACCCCTATATCTTTGTTTCTCCTCTGTTCAGTCCTCTTTGTGGGAGCATTCAATTTTGACCTAAACTCAAAGCTCTTTTTTCTCTCTAAGAATTCAACTTACTCATGAGTTCTCATGCATGAAATGGTCTCCTTGAAAGTCTTGATTCATGAATCTGAGTCATTTTTGCATGGATCACTCGTGAATGGTTCTCTCCTGTCTGTCTCATCACTGAATGTAAAGCTGTGAGGTTTGCACTAATGGATAATGTAACTTCTGAACCTAGCATCCTACTGTCAATTGTGGCAGTCCTGCGACCCCCTGGGCAGCCATCTTCATATTCCTGTCCACCGGGAGAGATTACCACACCAGGGGTCACCTTTGATCCCCTGCCAGGTGGATTTCTGTCATTAGAACACTTGCCACATCTATCTTTATTCACAGCAATATTGTCATAGGTTTCAAAGCCAGAAACACTGAGAACTCAGTATTTATAAGAAAGAAATATTGAAGAATAAGACCTGATAATGTGTTCCTAAATCACACTAATGTTTAAAAGTGTATCCTTTTACTCAGTTTCCTTTATATGTTATACACCAACACACGATCTCTCAAAAATCCACTTACATAAAAGTGCTAATTGTTTATGCTCAAATTCCCATGGTTTCCCTAACCATGGTTACAGATAATATTACTCTTAAAGTAATTTAGCATATATGCTAAGAATATTGAAAAGTTATGATTTTAGTCTAAGAAAAGCAAGACTTTTTTTTTTTTTTGTCTTTTTAAGACAGGGTCTCACTATGCAGTTCAGGCTGGCCTTAAGCTCACTTTGTAGCTCAGGCTGAGTGCTGGGATTACAGGCATGTGCCACCATGCCCGGCTAAGACTTATTTTTTTATATTAGGGTTAATACATCTTAAATTTCTTAAGCCAAGTTAATTGTTCTAAATAAATTATACAAAATAATCCTTCCATTATATACATATTAGTATACTGACATATAAAAAATTAACTGTTGGCAAATATATTGTTTTAATAGGATTTAAATTATATAAGAAGAATGTCAATGTGTTCTTCATTTGATGTTCTCTTCAGCTTAAATTAAAAATATCACAAATAAATACATAAACAAAATTGTAGTTAGCATATTTGAAGACATAGTATTAGAAAAGGATTGTTACAGAAACAAAATACATTTTCTAGTTTTTATTTTTCCCTTCCTGTATTGTAAAACTACCTTCAACTGAAAATTTCACAGTTGAGACATGTTTATCATAACCAGAATATTGAATGTTTACAAACATCATATAGTGACTAAGAAATGAGAGGATTTAAAATCAAGTAGATTTCATAAGTCACGTTTATGCTGCATATATGTGACACATATTGGCCTACTTGTCTAATTATTACCAAATACCGATGAGTTGTTTATCATTACAAGATTTATAAAACATAATAAATTTTCATGTTTGAGATTGTTTAAAATGTTTTCTTATAAAAATAAATATGGGTATACCTGTACGCATTTCTTCTTTTTATGTAATGCTTCTTTAATTACTTATTTGTTAATGAAAATAAATTTTTATAAACATAACTATTTAAGAAGCAGAAAACCTGGAAATTATCTAAATGGGCTTTAATTTCTAAAATACATTCATCCTCATTCAGCTATCTGTTCAGATGCACAGGCAAATTCTAGACCTTCATGCGAGAGGAAGTATTTAACTGAACACAGTATTTTATATCCCCGAGACATGTTTATCATAACCAGAATGTTGAATGTTTACAAACATCATATAGTGGCTAAGAAATAAAAGAATGAGAGGATTTAAAATCAAGTAAATTTCTTAAGTCACATTTATGCTGCATTTATGTGACACATATTGACCTACTTGTCTAGTTATTACCAAATACCAATGAGTTGTTTATCATTACAAGATTTATAAAACATTATAAATTTTCATGAGTGACAGTCCTTCATATGCAACTATAATGTTTGACACAAAGGTGTTTACAGATGTTCATTTGGAGACACAGGTTGTAGTTTTCCTTATGTATTATGATTTGTATATTCTCTAGTAATCAAAAATCTTCAATCTTTTTAATTTTATGGCCGTAGTATTTATAAGACTTCCAGTTTCTCTTTGATATAGGCTTTATTTAAATTTGTATATTACTCACGGTGTTAGATTTTTCTGAACCTGAATCAATTTTATTTTAAGTCTCATCTATATGAATCTTTCATTACTTGCCTTCCTCTACTTATATCTGACACACTGAGAAGCAGCATGAAATAAACTGTAGGCCTGTGACTGAGTGTGAGAGGGACCCTGACGCATTACTCTCTTCAGTTTAGATACACAGAAAAAGAAAGGGCTTCTAGAGGCAGATGCTGATGCCTAAGACATCTGACTAGCTTTTTATACAGTAGGTTTACCACCTTTCTGAATAAAGAACACTTGCCTACTTGTTTTGACATCATGAAAAGGGCCATTGTTGTCTAATAGGTTTGGTATTGCTTGTGTCTAGATGTTCCCAGAAAGCTCATGTAGTCATAGGTGGAGGTAGGTGAATCTAGAGTGTGTGATGCAGGATCAAGAATGCATGACAAATGAATCAGTCCACTGGTTGGTTTGGCATAGTTCTAGGTGTCAGTAAGAGGAAAACCCACCCTGGGTCTAAGGGTTACCTGCTAAAGGCATGTGGCCTTGATGGACTATAATGAGCAGAAAGATAGCTACTGCCTTGGTTGGTATATTCTGCCTGATACTTTGCCACCTTCTGTCCACCATGAACTATATTTTATCTCTCTCTCTCTCTCTCTCTCTCTCTCTCTCTCTCTCTCTCTCTCTCTCTCTTGTAGTGGAACCAGAGATTGAACTCAGGCCCTTGCATTTGCCAGGGAAGTGCTTATTCCACTAAGCCATCTCCCCAGCCCCTATGTTTTCTCTTTAATGCTTCTCTGCCACAAAGACAGCAGACTATGAGCTAAAACCTCTATAAATTATGAACTGAAATAAATCTTTCCTCTTTTAACTTTGGGTGTTGATATTCTCTCTCAACAAGAGAAGTAATAGACTGCAGAAAAGACAGACTGGATTCATTGATTTGATACTTGACCATGTGACTCAGGAGCATTTGAAACTGGTGTATTGGAAAAGTTTAGAGACGCTGCCTGCAGAAGCAGCCCTGGAATGCTTAGGATGTGCTTGATGGGAGATTCTGGTCAGAGTTCAGAAGACCAGAGTGCTGACAGAGAGGCCGCTTGCTCATAAAGACTACACTTAGGAGATTTCTCAATGAAAGGATGATATTGGTTGCTGGACTCCAGATGATGTTCATTTTACCTTGGTATTTTACTCATGTCCAGAGACTACCAGAAGTTGCCATTAAGGAATGTGAACTAATCTTGCAGAAGAAATCTCAAGACAGTCTAATGTTACAGTAGTTGTGGTCTTTTAGAAAGATGTATGATGAAAAACAAAAGCAGAATCCAGCAGAATGATCTAATTTTGGGCAGAAAGAAAACTCCAGTAAAGCTATATGCTGCAAAGATAGAGCAGAGGAGAACTTGATAGCTGAGAAGAAACAGGAGAATAGAAAAGTTGGCCTGAGGACATCACAAGGAAGACCTTGTCTTTGCAGGCTCAAAGCTGTAAAGGTAAAATAATTCATTTGAAGAAGAGAGCCCCAGAGCACCATATTCCAGATTAATATTAATGGACAGATGTTCTTCCTAGGGATTTGGTTCCAAGGGCTCAGATTCAGGCCCTTATCCCACAGACAAGAGATAGGTAAGCGTAGCTACTTCTACTGGTGACAGATTTTTGCACTCTCCACTAGTTCTGAATTTAGGCATGTATAGAACGTAAGAGTTGTGGAATCAGAAGGCTTCCAGCCAGCTTTCAGAGAACCAGGAAAGTTAGGCAGTGTCTCTTGAGGGGGCAGTTGGATCAGCTGTGAATGTGAAGACAAAGGTTCAGGACAGACTCCAGAAAATGGGAAGAGCTTAAAGCATGATTGTCTAAATAAAACTGCAGCAAGTGAGAAAGCCAGGGGGGAAAAAAGCCACTGGAGTTACACCAGCAGAACTGATGCAGAGGGAGAAACATCCAACCACTTTGCAGTTCCCAACTGCAGAGTTTGGTGTTTGCTATGATTGACTTCATTCTTCTTTCAGTTGCACTCCTTTCCATCTCCCTATTTGGAATGATGATGTTATGTTGTATCATTGTATGCTGGAAGCATTTGCTTTAATTTGTTCCCCAACTCATAGCTAATATTTTAGCTTACATCTCAGAGGAAGGAGATAGTCTTTTCAGGGCCAGCAAGATAGCTCAGCAGACTAAGTGCCTGCTTAGGCAGGCACAGGGACCAGGGATCAATCCCCATCACCACCTACTATGCAAGGCCTGGCCCTGGGCGTGCTGAGCTGAACACCAAGACCTGCTGTGATGGTGCACACCTGTAATCCAGTGAGGGGGTGGCTGAATTCAGGAGGGTCACTAGGGAGTCCAAGCTGCATAGTGAGACCCTGTACCAAATACATGTAAAGAAATAGAGAAATAAACAAAGAAACTTTTCAGCATTGATGAAACTATTACAACTTTGGTGACACTTGAAGGTGAATTAACTACCTTTTTCATAAAGGGTATACATGAATCTTTCGGGGACTAAAAGCTAAATGTTATGTCTTCTGTGAAGTTGTCACCCAAAGCCTATCTATGGCTTTTTTCAGAGCTTGCTGGATCTAGAATATGTGATAGTGGGACTAAGTTTGTGATGATAGTGTCAAGAGTCTGTGATTACCGTGTTAGTCTACTCATTGGTTTGCACTGTCCTGGGTGTCCATAATGGGAAAGCCCACCCTGTGCGGCAGGGCTACACTCCCTAAGATCATGCAGCAAGAATGTAAGGGACAGAACAATAACTGTTGCCTTCATTTCCTGCTTTGCTGCCTGGCTGGATTCTGCCCACAATATGTTATGACACTCTACTACAGCACCCTGTCTTTGTGCCAGACAACTATGAACTGAAAACTATATAAACTCTGAGCTGTAATGAAGCTTTCCTGCTTTATTTTTTTAGCAGAATATATTTATTTAGGGGAAAAAATTGCTCAAGAATGGGACAGAAGGAGCTCACAGTAGGTTGCTCCCTGCTTTTACTTTGAATATAGAATATTTTCTCTCAGTAATGAGAACATTAACTAAGACAATGCTGAAACTGAATTAATCACCAAAGATTTGTGAATAAATGTACAAGAATATATTTGTGAACACATGCTATAAGAATGTCATTAAATTCAAATGTCTTTCTTCAAAGGATCACAATATTAAAACTACAAAAAAAAAGAAAATTATGAGAAGCTGTGTATTAGAAGAGAGATGTGTGTCACTGATATTTAACAAAAGATCAAAGTGAATATACAAAAAAAGTACTATTCAGTAATCAAAAAAGCTCAATAAAACTCACCAGCAAGATCTAAAAAATATGTTCAACAAACATACTACTGATGGAAAGAAATGGATGATGAAAAACAAATATAAAAATGTTCCATGTTGGGCTAGGGAGGTAGCTCAGAGTCTAATTGCCTGCCTGGCCTGTGCAAGGATCCAAGTTCAACTCCTGGTCCCACATGCTGTGCCTGCACTGCACAATTCTGGCCCCCAAACCAAGTGTGGTGCTTCACACTTATAATCCCAGCACTGTGGAGGCTGAAAACAGGAGGGTCACTATGGGTCCAAGCTCTGTAGCAAGACCCTGTGCCAAGCAATAAATAAATAAATTATTTTTAAAACAATTCAAAGGTTATGAGTCCATATTTTTTAAAAACATAGATTAAACCACAATGCTTTAATCCCACAGGCACAATATTAGAATGTGTATAATTTGTAATTCAGGAGTATACAAATGTCTATGTAGCTATGTAATATCTTTTAAGTCTGATTTCTACATAGACTTGTTATTTTAGAATTACTAGAAGAGATGCCTAATGTAATGAAATCTAAATTTCATGCTGGCTACTGCCGTTTTCTGTGTTTTATCTCTTGTTCGTAGAACACTGGTGTAACAATCATGGCAAAATGCCTGCAGCAGGATTCTGAACCTGTGACTCACCCTGACTAAGTCAGGAGTTTGCATGTTTGTACTTTGGGTGATAACCTTTTTTACTAGTACACAATTAATGATTTTTAAGAGAAAACATGATTGGATGCCAAATATTCCATTTTTGAAGTTATTAAATAATTAATAAAATCTCCAGTTTAAGTACAGAAGCCACGTGCATCTCTATCATTCTGATGCACCTGGCTGGGTTGACTGTCCTGAAGCACAAGGCTGCTGGATGCAGAAGCTTTCTTTTGAGCATTTATCCACAGAAATACAGCACCAAATATGCAAGCATAATTCAGTAACATAACTAGTAGTTAGGAGGAAACAGTGACACTGAATAAATATTTGGAATACTATTGAGCTTTGATTCAGAACCCAGAAATAAATCTGTGGGAGAGGGAAATGTTCTGGTAATAATTCTGAGCATCTATGATGTACTCCATGAGCTCTTGCCAGCTTATTTTTGTCAGGAATTGACACAAATCTCTGATAAACAGGTGCAATGTGTGTATACAAAAGATGACACCAGAAGTGGCAACCGTTTCCATGGGACAGTTCTGCCCTTGGTAGCAAGGCTGGGTAGAGCAGCTAGGAAACAAGTGAAATGTGCAGCCAGTAGCAAGCAGCTGCCAAGACTCACTGAGCGGAGGTGAGACAACCTTTCTATTCCCTAACATTTTGGTAATCTTCATGACATTGGTCCTAAATGAAGAGGCACAAAATGTAAAACACTGTGTAATTCTGTCAATATTCAAAACCTTAATTTCCTAACTAAGACACAATATCTCATGAGGACTCTTGTCTTTAAAAATACATTTTCCTACCATTTGAAGGATTGTCCAAAATAACTTCTTTGGAGAATTTGAGATAATATCTTACATTTATTTTTTAATATTTGTTTTATAAGATATTAAGTCCACACAGATAAGTTTTCAGTATGGACTAATACTGAAAGTGTAAAGAAACAATCTGAATTGTATCTACCTCATTAAGATTCATGTATATAAAGTACTTAAGCAATATAAATACGCTGAAAAATGTCACTTAACTTCCGGTACATTATTTAACCAGTAGGACTGTTTTGAAATTGTTTCTTATCTTCAATATTTGTAATGCACCTACAGTCCCATCAAATGTCATTTCAAATTAGCAAATGTAATTTAGGTGTACTCTTCAGCAAATTCCTAAGGGACCATGGTAAGAATTTGCTGCCCACCACTTAATGCATAGCAGGTGCTCTTCAAGTGCTCTCCATGTATCCATCATTAAACTCCTGTCAACAACAGTGCCATATAACAAGTGTAGCTGTGTGAAAATAAACCAAAGTGCTCGCGTTTCTGTTTCATTGATTCCAACTTTGTCAGTTTTCACATGCAGATGGTTAAGTGTGGGATAGGACAACAGCCTCTGTTTTTCTGTTATATTTCACTGATATTTATCATCCACTTTCAGTAGCAACTTCTGTCTTGGTTTCTACCTAACAGGCTAGCTACTTCTAACGGTGGTTACACAGCCAAAGCAAACTCTAATATCAAAGACTACGTTACTTCCACATATTTAGAAAGCCATCCGGTTTCTCACTTTCAGTAGATTGTACAAAATGATATAAACAAAGCATAAACAATGAAATGCTTCTTTTCTCTATGGCCCAAAAATACAACAAAGTTAATGGTCAGATAGGTTCTCCTTTCTTAACAGAAAAAAAATAAATTATAGCTTTCATATTTAGGTGCCAAATTTTGAAAACAAATATTGATTATGGATCACTAGGTAGCACCTTATCTAGCTACAGCAATAGCCTGCTAATGAAGCATTTAAAATTTATTTCATTTTAAAATTGTATGTGTTATTTTTCTTAATATTTTACAGTTTTAATATAAACTAGAATAGAAACAAAAATAGTTATATTTAATGCATGCAACATTCACAGGAATGAACTATGAAACCACACAGCAGAGGTACACTGAAGGAAGAGGGAAGCACAAATAAACATAGGAAGAAGAAATGGAGATGGAGTAGAAAGACGGAGGATTTTCCATTACTGTACTTACTCAATGACATTTCACTTGAAGTATAGCTTCCTATTAAAAAGCAAATTAGTGGTAAATGCCAACTGAGTTAAATGCACATCTTCTACTTTACTATTTTTTCAACAGTTTAAAAAAATTATCCCTTTTATTATGTTCATAATATGTACATGTTTTAATTATTCACCTGCTCTAAATCTTAGCTAGCATAGATATGAAGATTAAGATTAAACATATTTGGTGGCATAAAATAAGCATCTATGGTAATTTCTGGGAAGCATTTCTACCGAACTTCAGTATAAAACAACTTGGCTTCTTTTTAAACCCAGAGACACTGCCTCAACACCAAGCATGCTAGTTGGGGCTACTTATCTCTTTCTCACATTGTCTTGTCATCCTCTCATGGAATGCATGAATTAAACAAACACCAGTTCCACTGTTGAATTTATTCATGAGCATATATGTACTTAGAGAAACAACAACCAAACAATGGGGCAAAATCTATTGAATTCCTTTTGAATCTAGACAGAACTTGTGTGGATGGGAATTTTAACAAGACACTTATTAGCATTCTTCTCAAAGTTCCTGCATCAATTGACTTGCTACACATTTTCTTCTTGCCATCCTTAGAACGCAATCCCCAAGGCAGGTCACGATGCCCATCATAATATCCTGTCACAAAGTGCTTCTTCTGCACCCCTCTATGGCAACTACTCACTTTTATTTAGCTGCATTATTGGCGAGATGTTCCTGGTTCACGACATCCTTAGAACAAGACTCCCCTCATATGCTCTTTTATCTCTCCCTTATAAAAGCTTATCTTGAGAAGAACTGAAAACTCACTAGATGATACAGGCAACAACAAACCCTTTGTGTCTGTCAAGAGTATTGCAGGCAGTATCGCTAGCTTGAAAGGAGGATTGGAGGTGACAGCAAGGAGACTATTGAAATAACTTTTGTGCAGCTGTGATTTGCAGGGATGACTGAAACATGCTAGCTACATAATAAAAATCCAAATAATAAAGGCTGAATGTTTTATTTTAAGTATATCCCCACACTGCTGCTTCACAGATAACACAATGTTTTCTTATGGAAATTTTTGGCACTTCAAAAACCAGCGTCTGTACTGTTGAAGACAGCATAAGAGAATAACCAGGAAGATGCATAAATTTATGGCTATTAAAATTAAAAAGAAGTGAAATTTAAATATCCAGCAGATTTCCAGGAACCAATAGCAGTGTGGTACTGCAGGCAGTTGTAATTGGGTAACACAGTGAATATTTCCATCAGCATTGTAATGCTATTGGAAAGTCTCAATAAAGAACCAATAATTATTAAAACATGGGAATTTTTCAAAATCTGTGCAGCAGTCTCAGAAAGGTGACACCTCTCCTGTAATCACGACAGGTAGTCATAGATTTCTGCAGATTAAAAATGATACAATTTTTGTACATCTTCAGAGAATAAGTACATACAATTTTGAATCATTTAGAGTTTTAAACATTATGTTATTTTCCACTATGTCCAAATGCATTTGCCATTATTTTATGCAAAGTAAATATTTAAATAAAATCTTTTTTCTTCAACCCTATACCCCGAACATTTTTAAGAGTGAAGCTTCCATTTGACTATTTTATAATATGGAATAAAACTGCTTCTGAGGAATTTGCCAACTTTTAATTTTGAAAAGTAAAAAGTGAGAAAATAGTATATTGAATAAAGCACAGGCAAGTAATACCGTGCAGTGGTCGGCGATTTAGTGTTATTTATGTTTTCAATTTTTGTGCTATTGTGCCATCTCATTTCTAGTAATATCTTAGTTATATTTGATCCTTTTGATCTATAATATCTTTATAAAGATTATAGGACTATGAGCATGTGGCTGGTTTAGCAATGCAATGCTTTATTATTACTGCATGATTTTAGAAAGGTTCCATTTTTCAGAGGAGATACAGCTGCTTTGAGTTATACTAGCAATTCTAAATGAGAGGCAGTGAAAAGCACAACAGATACAGCAGTAGAATCATAATCCTCCAGCATGATTTTATAAAAGATTTTTGATTTGACTAACATAGATGGATAGATAGATAGATGAGGAAAATCTTTCATTTTCTCTGATACATTTTGTTGTAACAACAAAATGTAAAAAAAAATGAATTATCCATCGGATGCACACAAGTATATACAAACAGATAAACTGCTTACTAATTTTCTTTCAAGAACTTTAGAAAACTCTGATAACGCTGTTTCTAGAATCAGATTAAAACCTTTGAGTTGTGGGTCCTGAAATGGACAGAGCGTCTGTGACGTTCTGCGCCCTGCTGCAGCTGTGCCCACCGTGTTCGGCTCTGCAGGACACCAAGCCGCAGTTACTTACAAGAACTGGAGAAAGAAGTCTGACTTTTCTCAAAAGCAACTGTGATTTATTTAGCGTGAATCTCAGTCTCTAACTTACTAAAATACAAGCATATGTAACTTTTTAATTGTATCACAGCCTGAGTTTGAAATTCTTTTGGCAGGCAGCATACTTTATAGAGAAGGAGAGGGTTCATTGTTTTTCCCAGGAAGAGTAAAAGCACAGAAGCAGGACTAGATAAAAGGTAAACGTGTTTCCAGCCTTGAGCTTCAGTGCTGTGAAATCTCTCTCATTTTCTTTACTAGAATAGAAAACTCATCCTCCACGCACAAGAAAAGGAATGTGCTCCACAGAGCTTTTCCAGAACTGGCACCATAAAAAGGAAAATGTACTTAAAAAGCCTAACTTTTAAGAGAAAAATGCTGTTTCCAAATTATCAAGAACCAGCCTTAGAAATTTCAAAGTTTTGAACTTTTAAATATAGCATTTAAAAATGATCCCAGTAGTATAGAACCCAGACTCAAATAGTACGTTCTTTTTATGCCACATTTTAGGCATAAGATACCTAAATCAAAGCTTAACTCTTAAACATTGAAAGGATTTATACATAATTGTTCTTAGATTTCCTTAAAAGGATTGCAGTTTCAAAATATATCTTTATGAATTCATTTCTGATTTCTTTAATTTTTTTAATGGTACTGGGGATTGAATATAGGGTGATCACACTGAGACTGAGCCCAATCCTTCTTTGTAAAGTTGTTAGCATTATTTATTTTAATTTGAGATAGTGTTTGGTTACATCACTAAATTGCTAAGCTGTGCTGGGTTTGAATTTATGATACACTACCTCGGCCTCCTACAACGCTGGATTATATGTTTGTGGAACTATACCTACTTCATTTTTGATTTACTAAAACTTTTAAAAACAATTAAGCTTTTAGAACTTTGTACTGTATGTGAGATTTGAAATAAGTACTATATAGTAAAGTAAATGTAATGGTTGATACATTGTGTCAACTTAAGCAGCTTAGAAATTTAACTCAGCTTGGGGCCAGGGGCCATCTTTTGTAAATATCCTGTGCTGTGGAAGAGGGAGGCTTGGAGAGGGTGTGGGGAGGTACTGGACATGCAACGTAAAGGAGAAAAACAGGCTTGTCACGCATCTGCTCTTGCTCTTGCTGCTACTGCTGTCTTCTGCCACCTTAAATGGGTCACCCCTCCCCCCAGCGCCACGCCACCCCGCCTTGGAGCCAGCTGATCATGGCCTGAAAGTTTCACAGGCTATAAGCTCAATAGACCTTTTCTTCCTTAGCTTTGGATGTCAGGCATTTTATCTCAACAATGAGGTCCAAGTAATCAACACAGAATTTGGTACGAGGAAACTGAGGTCATTGCTATTTCTATATCTTACCATGTGGGTCAAGAGCCTTTGTGAATGTCTTATAAGGAGAGTTGGGAAAGGTTCAGAAATGTCACCTGGAAGTATAGAGCTGGAACTCCTTAGGCTGTCTGTATGGGAGATTCTGGTTGGAGTCTGGAATACCAGAAAGCCAATAAAGACCAGGCTCCCGAGGGTTCTGCTGCGGAGTGCTGCATGGGCTGTTGGACTCCAGAGGATGTATGCTGTGGCCTGGCACAAAACCTGTTAGCATTTTTCTGTAGTCCAGAGACATTGCCTGAGACTGAGATTAAAGGTAGTAGACTAAGTAATCTGGCAGAAGAAAGTCCAAGGCAGTAGAATGTTGAGGTAATAACATGGCTATTGTTGGAGATTTTTAGCTGGATATATGTTGATAATCAAGAGCAAAAAGCCCAGCAGGATGATTTAAGATGCTCTGACTTCGGTCAGAAAGGAAGATCCAGTAAAGTTATGGGTTATAAAGAAGGAGCTGATTGCTGAGATGGATCAGAAGAATAGAAAAGATGGCCTGAGGGAATAACAAAAAAGCAGCACCTCCACCTTTTGCAGCACTAGCCCTGAAAAAATGAAAGACTGCTCTGAGCAGAAAATCACAGAGTGCCAGGTTCCAGAAAGGTAGCAGCATAGAAAAAGTGTTCCTCACAATTGGGTTCAGAGTGCTCAGGAATCTAGGCACTCAACCCTTGCAACCAAGAGAGAGGGAAGTTTGACTATGACTCCAGCTAGCTGCAGATCTTGGCATCATCCACATGGTGCTGGTTTTAGGTGCATGAAGAATGCAAGAATTGTGGATGTTGGACATGGAACTGCAGGATTTAATGTTTGTCCTGTTGGATTTTGGACTGGCTTTGGTCCTAATCCTTTATTCCTTTGTTTGTAACTTTTGGAATGAAAATGTTTATTTTGTGCCATTGAGTGTTGGAAATGTCTAGCTTTTCATTTGTTTGGGAGCTTATAACTAAGAATCTGCCTTACATCTCAGAGGAGACCTGGGACTTTGAGTTTTCAACAATCATGAAACTATTTGCTTTTTGGCAGATGGACTATATGCCTTTAGCATAAAGGGATGTGTATGAGTCTTTGGGTGGGAATAGGCAGAATGCTATGTTTCTAAGTAATGTAATGTTGACAGAATTAATGCTGGATCTTATGATGATAAAGACTGTGTTAGAATGATCAAGTGTGAAGTGTTAAGAATTAGCATGTTTTTGTGTCTGGGACCTAGTTTAAATAAATGTATCTGCCAAATTGACAAGGTGTGTTGGAATGGTTGGTACATTGTGTCAACTTATGAAAGTTAGAGGTTTAACTCAGCAGGGGCTAGAGTCCTTACTTCCCAAGCATTCTGCACTCATGAAGAAAGAGGGCATGGTGACAGTGTGGGCCATGGTGACAGCATCCATCTGAGGAGAGAAGAGGTTTCCCTCCACACTTTGGTTCTTGCTACTTTTACTGTCTTCTGCACCTTGACATGCTGACCCTGTGCCATGCCAACCTGCCTCCCACCCAATAGATTACAGACTGGAAACTTCCTAAACTTTCATAAACTCTGAGCTACATAAACCTTTCCCTCCTTAGTTTTTGATACTGGGTATTTTGTCTAAGCAGTCAGAAAAGAAATAATGAAGTAGCAAACCTATAAGAAGAAATAATGCTTTCCAGAAAAGCTCAAAATATCAGACTAGGAAGATAGCTTGGTGGTCTACTTTCCTGCCTGGAAAGTTCAAGGACCCAGGTTCCATCTCTGGTGTTGCTGCCTTCCCAAGCCCAGAACCTTGGGCACACCATGCAAGTGTGACAGTGTATACCTGCAATCCCAGTGCTAAGGAGGCTGAAAAAAGAGGACCCCTAGAAGTAAATAATGAGAGCCTGTGCTAAATAAATAAATCACAAAAAGCAAATAAAAGAAAAGCACGAAGCAGTGGCATTTCTCACTTAGTGATACTAGGTTGGGGAAAATATAAATAAATATTAAGAATTTAGTACTAATTTGAACTATGAGACCAATTTTTTATATTCTCAAATTAGGTACATTCGTAAGTGAAATAATGATAAGTAGAATAAATCTGATACACAAGCCTAAATATTGCATGATTTCTCTGATATGAGTAAAGCAAAATATAAAAAGGAGTAAAAATAAAAGATAGATACTATGGAAAAAATAGATGACTCTTTTGTGAAAGGGAAAAACTCAAGAGATGCTGGAGAGGAAAGAGAAGAGTAGGAGGTGATGGATATGGAATGAAGATATATTATGTACATCTAAAAATTATACACAAGAATGTAATCATTAGATGCTGCAAAAAAAAACCTTGAAAATAATGGGATATAGAAGAACTGCCGTGTGCTTCAGAAACCAATAGTTGGGTCTACTCCTGCAACCACCAGAAAAAAAACTTCCTCAAAGTTACCACTGTAATTAAGGAAGACATTTGAATTGACATTATTTAAAAGTTTCTAGTTCTATAAAAGTCATAAAAGAGTACAATGCAATAGTCATTTAGAGGAGATAAATCAATAATGCAGCCAACAGGCATTGTGTGGATGTTATAAACATTATAAACAGGCAAATTTGCTGCCCAGATGACTAGAAAAGTATACATAAAAAGCGTCAGTAGGGTTGGTGAGGTAGTTTAGCAGACTAAGCACCTGCAAAGGCAAGTGCAGGGACCAGGGTTGGATCCCTGATGCCACAAGCTGTTCTGGTTCCACCCTCAGGCTTGCTGGGCTAGGAACAAGTCTGAGGAGGTGGTGTGCACCTGTAACCCCAGCACTGGGAGACTGAAAACAGGGATCACTAGGGTTCTGAGCTGCATAGTGAGGCCCTGTACCACATCCATTGTTTTTTGTAAAGCATCAGTGGTGCTGTTATTGATAAATCCTAAAGGCTTTGTAAGTTTTCTCCAGAAGTCCATGTGTTAAAGGCATGGTCTCAAGGTTAGCTCCTTGGCAAGCTTTAGAAAGTAGAGACTTAAAAGAAATTTTCTATCAGACATGTTCAACTGCAGCCTGTGCTGGTGATATGGCAGCACAAAACTGTACAACTCTAATGTTGTGATGTGATTTTTAGTATTATTTTTCATGACATAATGCTCAAGTAACAACTGTATCAGTACAATTATACTCTGCTACTTATCCGTGCCACTGACAGTCCACTTAAACTACATATTCTGGGGGTGTTGGGAAGCCAAAAATTAAATAATATTTCATTGGACTTACGTTTATGTACCTATGAAGACACATTTATTATTAAGAAAACCTGTAAATGATATTAAATTTGGGCTTGTTTGCTTTTCAAAAAAATTAATGCAGTGTTTTAGCAATTGTGAAATGTTAAGTACTAAGATGGATTGTGGTTCATAGTATAATTGTAAGTACGTATACAACATTTCTATAAAAGGAAAATAAATATTTGCCTATGCATTATATTTTGAAATGTAGACAGTAATAATCAGATATTCAATTCAAAGAAATACTTCATCATGTCTCTACCAGATTTCTGCAAGACCTGTCTTCCCAGAGAAAATGCACCCTGCCTTCATAATTACATGCTATTGGTGTCCTCAATTTTTAGCAGCATTTAAATTTGTGAGCAACTGCCTTCGAGGATGAAACACGTGAAGAGAAAAATTAGGTAAAAGTTTCTGACAAGTGCCTTGAGGGCTCATGAGGAGTCCCTTCCATGGAACCATATAATGATGTGCTAGCTTCACACAAACAACACCAAGTATGCCTCTTGCAATGTCCTTTTTCTTTACTGTTGTAGTAAAAAAAAAAAAAAAAAAAAAAAGAAAAGAAAAGAAAAGAAAAGAAAAGAAAGTTGTGTTACTAGGTGTTCTGTTTGTGGTCCAAGATAATTCCTCTTCAGTGTAGCCCAGATAAGATAAATGATTGGATGTGTAAGGCTTAGGACCCCCTTCCTTTCTGTTTCTTTAGTGTTAAGGGGAATATTTTTAAAAAGCTCACCACACGCTGCTATGAAATGTTGCCTCATTAGAGATCCAAAGCAATGCAGTCATTTGATTTTGGGCTGGAGCTTTCAAAACTGTGAGCCAGATAGTTTGTCTTTGTAAATGAATTATCACAGGTGTTTCATTATAGTAATGGAAGGCTAACACATTCTCCTTTGTTGTTAACTCATACATGGAGATGAAATCAGAAGCCATGGGCTCATGAGAGTCTGGGTTAGTACAGAGCTACCTTACCTTATATAGTCAAGATCCCAGGAGAAACTCGCAGTGAGACAGTGAACTAAACTAGAGATAAGTCTTCTGTTCAAGCAAAAGGAAGGCTGTGTGTTTGTGCCTAGATGTCCTGCAAAACCTCATGCAGTCATAAAGTGGTTTCTAGTGTTTTGTGATTAATTCATGGTCCAGTACTAGGATTATGGGTGTGAGTGCTGCTGGGATTGCAGGTCTGAGTGTCACACCTGCCTGGGTTAGACATCCTAAATGAAGTACAAGGGAGGGAAAGAGGTTTGCACTCTGTGGTTGCTGCCACTGCTTCTCCCTCTTTGGTCTTCTTCTGCTGCCTCCCACCTCCATGAACCATTGCCCTCTGCCATGTGCCACTCTGCCTTGAAGTCAGATGATTATGCCCTGAAACCTACATAAACTGTGAGCTGAATAAACCTTTGCTTCCTTAATCTTAGGAGCCAGGCATTTTTTCCCAGCAATGACAGAAAAACAATGAAGACAAGCCTAAACTCTGGAAACCTGTGGCCATGAACTGCCCTTGGCCATGTCTTCTTTTTTTAAGTACACAGTCTTAATACAAGCTTTTACAGAGAGAAAATTGGTCAAGCAATGGCTGTGACTCATCCACAAGGCTGACACTGGCAAAGAATCTACAAAGTGCAGTACAGGATTACAGGATAAATCATGAGGGCACGTGCCTGACATTATCAGATACAAAAGTTACATTTCTTGTTATATAGGTCTTGCTTTATCTTGGTCTTAACCATCTAGCAAAAAAAGTATGAAAACGAGGTATACAAAGTAAAGCCATATTAATATGCTGAGCTGTGAAAGGCTCAAGTCAACAACTTCTGTGGATAACCCATTACTATTGTGGACTGCTGGACTGTGTTGGATTGTTGTGCTGAATTCACGCACTTACAGTATTTAGATGCCAATGGAATACCCATCTCTGACAGGACTGAACAAAAAAGAGGATACAAATGAAGGACCATTTTGTATTTTTTTTATTGCATAGAGGAAATCACTTAATAGTTTATTTAGTAATTAGAGATAAGTAGTAGTCAATCTCATTGAACATCTACCTAGGTCATTAATTAAACTGTTATTTCCATTTCACAGGCAAGAACACTAAAACAATATAAAGATCATTATCCAAGGATGCTTGGGTTAGGTTCATTGGCCAGCTGAATTCTTTTTTTTTAAATAATTTTATTGAGAAACAAATAGCATTACACAATTTCAAAGGCAATTAGAAGGACCATTTCAATAATTAATACATTGCATAATGTTGTCTTCTTAGTGGTTATTCATACTACAGGATGTAGGCATGATATCCTGTCCACAAACACTAATAAAACAAATCTTTCTATTCATTGAATGAAGAAAATGTAGCTGTATATCTATCCTATTTTGTTTTTATTTATTTATCTATTTATTTTATTGAACTACAAATGTCAATCAGACAGTTTCAAGACACCTTAACAAGACCAATTCGATTAATTAATACATTGCAAACTGTTTTTGTAATGTTTTGGTATTGTACAAGGTGCATACATGATATATTTACAGATATTATTTTAGAAGATGTCTCTTATCAGTAAATTAAGAGTGTAGCTGCTTACTTATCTTAATTTTATACCTGAATTATATCAAAAATTCAATAATTATTTTCCCAGTGGATGACCGTAGTACTAGAAGCCGACTTAATATCCTGTCCAACCACCATTAGTGCAGATCTTCCCAGCTCTATCACCATGCACTAAGTTAAAATCAAAATGTATTAATGATCTAAACATTAAAACAGAAACACTCAATCTCCTGGAAGAGAAAGTAGGAGGAACTCTTGAAGACATAGGGATAGGTAAAGAATTCATGAACAAACATATATTCGCATGGGAAGCACTTGAAAGAATCAACAACTGGGATCAACTCTTCTAAAGGAGCTTCTGCATGTCAAAAGAAATAGTCAACAGAGTGAAAAGACAACCCATAAATTTTGAAAAAAACCTAACTAATAAACAATCAGACAGAGGACTACTGTCTAGAATATATAAAGAACTAAGATATAACAGGGCCCTCAAATTTAAAGACCCAGTTCAGAAATGGGCATCTGAGATGAATACACACTTCTCAGAGGACGAAATTAAAGAAGCGAATAAATATATGAAAAAATGCTCCACAAAGCTAGCTATTCGTGAAATGCAAATAAAATCAACACTGAGATACCATCTCACTCCACAAAGAATGGCTATCATAAGGAAATCAACCAACAACAAATGTTGGAGAGGTTGTGGGGAAAGGGAACACTTTTCCACTGCTGGTGGGAATGTAGACTAGTACAACCATTGTGGAGGTCAGTGTGGAGACTCCTCAAAAGAGTAGGACTAGAAATCCCATTCAAGCCAGCTATCCCCCTACTGGGAATTTTCCCAAAGGATCTGGATACATTGTATCATAGAGATATATGTGTACCTATGTTTATAGCAGCACAATTTGTGATAGCAAAATCTTGGAAACAACCAAGATGTCCATCACATGAGGAATGGTTGAAAAAAATGTGGTATTTCTATATAATGGAGTATTATTCAGCTATTAAGAATGATAAGTTTGAAGCATTTATACTGAAGCAAATGCCACTTGAACATATACTCTTAAGTGAAATAAACCAGACACACGTGTGTAAATATCGTATAGTCTCCCTAGTATAACAAGCGAAAAGCAGAAATACAAAAGGAAACATACAACAACTAAAATCAATTGAGTCAGATAAGGCAAAGTGAATGGCATATGCTGCAGGATACTAATCAGCTTTTCTTCTGGATGGTTAACAACCTAATTTCACAAGTCAGAGTTGGAGAAATAGAAGAGCCACAAGGCCAGCCAACATTTTGGCCCTAGCCTTTCAAGGTCAGCGATGACTCAGGACATAGGAGAACCTGTACTGCAACATCATGAAACTCAGGTGAGCTCCAAAATGATTTGTGGTGTATTCAAAGAATATATAGCTCATTTTATTTTAGTTTACATAAAATAAGCAAATTCTTAGTTTTAGATATAATATAAATCCACAGAAAGATAAAAATAAATAAATATGTATTTGTATGTACTCAAATAAAAAGTATATAATTAAAAACAGAAGTAGTACATAATTAAAAATAAAAAGTATGGGTCGGGGAGATGGCTCAGTAGAATAAACTTCCCTGGCAAGTGCAAGGGCCTGAGTTCAATCCCCGGTTCCACCAAAAAAAAAAAAAAAACCAGTATATAGAAATATAGATTAAGAGTGACAGTTTTGAAACTGCAAAGGAGTAAAGATAAACAACCACAACAAAATTTTAGGAGGAGTCAGAGATGTCAAAGCCCAGTCAAGCATGAAGCAACAGTTATCTAAACTACAAAATTTAGCCATGGCCTTATCAGAAAGCACAGCAAAATAATGCCTTCTTTTGCAGAAAGAAAAATGTTATGTGAGATACTGTGCTGTGTGCCTGGAGTTCCAGGGCTCTGAGAAGCGGACGCCAGAGCGTTGCAAGACATTGACTAGGGTTGCAATTTACTGATTAAAGATTTAAGAGAGAACTTGCTTTAAAAAGAAAAACTCCTATGCTCAATCCATAGTGGAGGGGAGAGAGAGCGAGAGTGAGAGCAAGTGAGTGAGGGAGAGAGAGAGAGAGAAAGAGAGAGAGAGAGAAAGAGAAAACCTTGCTAAATTGTTAAGGCCTCTAGGCTGGGCTGGAACCTGCAACTTCCTTGCCTTCATTTCAAGAGTGTCCATTAGCACACCTGGCTTTCTATTTCTTTTCAAGTGTAAAGAAAAGAAACTATAAACTTTGCTATATGCTAAAGCTTGAATACTGAAATAGGCAAAACAAAAGAGATTACTTTTCTTACATACTTAGAGTGAAACTCAAGCCTAATAAATATTATTAAATGATAGCAAGCAGAAAAGATTTAGAATAAAAGCAAGAATTTATGATCAATTCATAGTGGGAGAGAGAGAGAGAGATACAGAAAGAAGAAAGAAAGGAAGAAAAAGAAAGGAAGGAAGGAAGAAAGGAAGGAAGGAAGGAAGGAAGGAAGGAAGGAAGGAAGGAAGAAAGAAAGAAAGAAAGAAAGAAAGAAAGAAAGAAAGAAAGAAAGAAAGAAAGAAAGAAAGAAAGAAAGAAAGAAAGAAAGAAAGAAAGAAAGAAAGAAAGAAAGAAAGAAAGAAAGAAAGAAAGAAAAAAAGAAAGAAAGAAAGAAAGAGAGGGAAGTGAGGGAAGGATGGAGGAAGGGAAAGTGAAGTAGCAGGCAATAACAGAGGAAGGTAGTAACCCCTGGCATTTTATGTCCTGGATACCTAAAGGAATTTCCAAGACAAATTTGAAAGTTGTTCTTTGGTAAAAGGAATAAAAGAGCCTGTTTGCTCAACTTAGGTGTTAAAATCCCTGGAGCTTTTAAAAATCTGAGGGTCCAGTCACACCATCAAATCTGTACGTGAACACCTTGGTGTATGTGAACTTCAACAGTACTTTCAGGTCTCCGCAGATGAGTCTGCTATGTAACCAAGCCTGAGCACCAACAGAGTTACAAAAACATTTTAACCAGAAAGAAATTAAGCTCTAAACAAAGTAAGTGTAAGAAAATGGCAGATAAACAAAGTGATGCATATATGATAGTAGTAACAACAATTAGTAACTATTGGTAACTTAGTGTTACTAAACTATATAGTATTGATTTATATTTATTTATTTGATACTTGGTAATTTGTATGCTGCAAAATAAATATGAAGGAAAAAATAAGAATTTTTTATCAACAGGCCATATTTTCTAATAATATAACAACCTAAAACTCCAAAATTTACTTCAAAATTTTTATATTTGAGAATTTTAGAAGTAATCACTTAAATGCAATTGAGACAGAGAATATTGAACAAAAGTGGAAACCCTGAGTGATAATAGAGATCTGCTTGTCAGAAATGAACTGATATTTATAGAGTTTTTGATAAAGTTATAGGTCAAAAGAAATGGAATAGAACCCTACTAATAAAAGTGTATATTCTAAGCTATTAAACACAAAATTAATCCAAATCAATGTAAAAGAAAAAAATAATTAACATGGAAACAAGAAATAAGAATTAACAGGACATGTAAAATTAAATACAGATTCTTGTAAAAGACCAATAAAATCTACAGATCTCTAAGAAAGTGATTTAGGAAAATGTTGAGGAAATATAATTAGATTTTTGTAGGATTAGAATTATGTGTTAAATATATAATAAAATGCATAATTGTGTAGAATTTAATTAATAAATTTATAAATGAACTTGAAAACTTCAGTATGTAAAACAATTTCTTTAAACAATTATATAGACAGAATATGTTCTAATACTTTTTAGCCTCAGAACCCTATGGCATAGTGAAAATAAAATTCTATTTATAAATATGAAGAGATCTCAATGAAATATGATTAAACAAAATAAGTAGCAATAGAAAAGTATATTTAGCACAACACCATTTAGAAAATATTTGCTAGGATACAATACCAGATAGGTATGAACTCTCTGTATGTATAAATTATATTACTATATATGTAATAAAATCTAATATGACAAATCACATCCAAATTTGAGATGGTAACACTTCATTCAGTGGTTAGTAATAGAAACAACTTGCAGAAAAATGTTTGTAGGAGGTTTCGCCTGCAGGACCAGTAATTACAAAAATGGAAATATTGATACATTTGTGACAAAGTATTAAATTATGATAGACCTGGTTGGTGCACATGAATGCTCATGACTTTACTTATTTTATTTGCTTAAATTACTTTCAAATATTAAAAGTAAACAAACACAGCTATTCTTAAAAAGCACCTATAATTAAAATTATGCATGAGTTAATTTTACAGCTAAAGCTTCTCCACAGTTATGCTGAATTTTACTTCATAAAGCTGTGGGAAGTTGAAAATCCTCTCCTTCAAACAGAAGTTGGCTGATTTATTTGCAGAACTCAGCGGTGCATCATGGAGTCAGAAAACCTTTAGCCCTGGTCTCCAGCATGAGCACCCCGGGAGATCAGCCACTGTGCTGATTTCGTCCCCGTTAGGTCTGAGGAGCTTGAAGCATTCATGGGTGAAATGGACACATACAGAGGTTCTCCCTGGCGTAGTTTAATGTTTCATTTGGTGCCAAAAAGTATTATTCTTTCATTCCACTTACATTCCTCTGTTTGTGCATGACTGAAAAATCTATTAAATGTCAAAGAGGATCACTGAAAAGAAACTAATATTGCTCAAAGTAAAATTTAGTTTACCGTAATTCAATATTTTTTCTCCTACTGCATCTTGAATGAAATTTGGGTCAGAATACAATTCAAATTATCCTTTGTGATGCCAAATTTTATAGAAACTGTAGCAACTGTTCAGCTTTCTCTCCATGAATTAATTTCACATGGAAAGTTATACATGCCAGTGGAACAGAAGCCTCAAAATCTCATATTCGCTGTTACTAGTAAATTTAGTGCATTATTTTATACTCATTTTTTTCTTCTGATTTTTAGTGTACTGTACCATTTCCTTCCCATTAATGGGCCGGCTGTCCTTATTTACCATATTATAATGATGAGTTTCTAAACACAATTACTTAAATCCTCTTTGGTGAAGCTGAGAACTTCAGTGCCTGGAGATTTTCCATGTTTCACTCTATCACTTTTCTCTAAAACTTCCACATTAATACCTCTTCCACACGTGTCACCATTCTCCTTTCGGGGAGAGAAAGCAGATACCAGTGCAGTCTTCACTAAGTTAACGACAATGAAGAAACAGAATGCTGTGTAACCTAGAATATGGCCAAAATTCATGCATACAACATTGGGATTTGGAAACTGTGCATTGTCCAAGTTCTGGTTTTATATGATCACAGGACTTTAGCTTTTATAATTAACACTGGAGTGGACTTTTGCAAAGCCTCAGAATAATTCTGGCATGTTGCTAAGCTTAGGACTTGCCATATAGTTTAATACAATAAATTTGAGTGTAGAAGTCATGGTGCTGGCTACTGTGATGTTTTTCATGCTGGTCACAGCAGCTGTGAGAGTAGTGGTCATAGCAGTAATGGGGGATTGGAATGAGTGTTTGCTACTGTTTCCATAGTAGTGGGATAAAAATAATAAATATGAAGTACTGTGATACAACCTGCTCCCTGGGAATGTTTTATGGTGTCCTACTATCTATATTTAAAATTATTCTGAGTTTCTTTCAATACTTAATTTACAAATGTTTAATTTTATTTATGATCATGGAAAAGAATGTAAATTTCCTTCATTAAATCAAGACAAGTTTAGCTCTCTGACCATAGATGTTGCGCTGATTTAAAGTAGAGTTATATAGAATCTCAGTGGTAACCAAATATATTTACCTATTAGCTAATCATTGAAAACACTAAAACTGTTCCTGGAAGTTTTACTATTTAATTATAGTGAGAGGAAAAATCAATTGATTACTGTACAATAACAGTGAGATATCATGAATGGTACATAAAATTAGGGTATTTATTATTATTTTCTACAGTCATTTATATTTAATTGTTTTATGGAAAAAGAGATGAAAAATAAGTTACTACAGCAATGAATAACAATTTTAATATGAAAAATTTCCTGCCAGTTTAGTGGCGCATATCTATAATCCCAGTATTCAGGAGACTGAGGTCCGAAGATCATTTTGGATTTGAATCTAGTTTGGGCTACATAAAGGAGCTCAAGGCCAGCCTGTAATACATAGTGAGACTCTGTCTCAAACATAAATATATAAATAAATAAACAAACCAAAGAAATCAAAAATAAAATAACTTTCCCTGTTTAAGATAGTCCTTCACAATGAACAGTATTTATCCTTTTAGAAGCTAAAAGAGACACCTCCTTTGAACATGTTGTGCAAACTTCATCCAAGTTCACCCCGCAGGAAGCTAAAACTTCTCTCATAGTGTACTATCTTTAAATTGAATATTAAAATGCAAATTTGTGTTTTACGTGGGGGAACCATTTTTCCCCACAGGGATTTGGCATTGATATGAATGATCGTTGTAAATGAACCTAAGAAAGGCCATACAAAAGAAATGTTTTTCAGTTTTTTGCTAGGATTTCAAGATGGAATTATTTGCATTCCCATAAGGGCATCATTCTTAAAATGAACAGATGACCGTCTTTGACTGTGTGAAGGCCATCAGTAGACCTTCTTTTGTGTAATGTGTCTGTAGCAGGCCTCATAAAGGCAGCTTCTAGGCTAGGAGGCTGTTCATAATGTCAGGAGAGTCCCATGAGCCCTGCACTATGTCATATTTTTTTTTTGCTAATGTTGACACAAATGGAATGAATCTTGTATTCCTATTCATTTATACAATATTATCAACAGCAGCAGCTGATAGCTATATCAATACGATCATTTCTGTTTGCATATTTTAACTGAGGATGGAATGTATTTCTCTGAATTTCCAATTAGTTAACATTAGCAGCGCCTATTTTGCTTTGTAAAGAACATAAAAGTCTTCCCTGTTGAATATTAAAGTCATCAATTTGTGAGCTTAAATATATTGTTTTACACAAGATGTGATTTGAATTTTACCGATATGTCTGTCATTAAGGACACAGATCTATCTGCGAGTAAGTGATGCATACATATTTATTAAAGCACAGGTGTATTACCTCATGTATTTTTGAGAGTGTAACTTGAGAATATAAATATTACTTGAGATTAACATAAAAACACTTGCAGTTACAGAAGGAAACTGAGATAGAAGATACAGACCCACTAACAATTATTACCAAAAATTTGGAAAAATTTCAAAATAAAATAATTAACCAGCTAAAGATATCAGGGATAGAAAGTATTCTTTTCTCATAAAAAGTCATTTTTCATGAAATCATAAAAATTTGAAACTGGAAATATACATGGGCATTTATGGCAATGCTACCACTGTACATAAGAGAAAATTAGATGTCAGTGAGAATAAGTGACTTCCTCTTTCAATATAAAATAAAAATAGCTTTTCTTCTTAGTTTACACATAAAACAACCATAATGAAAAGAATAAATCATATTCTTTCTGTCAACAATGAATGCTGAAACTTGTCTAGAATCTACCAATGTCATTGTTTTAACAGTTGCATACAGATGTATGAAAGTTCAAATTTATATTCTTGTTGACTGCCTTTATAATTTCATAAAATCATGGGAAATACAGTTTCTGTCTAGCTTTTCATTTTACAGCCATATTTTTTTCATTTTTCATACAGCACACATTTCCTTTTTGCCCATTATCATCTTGTTTTAAATCCTTTCCTTTTTGGACTGACTGGTTCTGATAAACTATCCCTATTTCATCTTCCTCAGTTTGGCTCTGATGATCCACAGTAATTTCGTAGCCTTTGCTCCCCACTGCCGCTGAGGTCTGTGTAATGAGGTGTGCAGCACCTTCATTTCTCCCTCTTTATGGTTCAGTCCTGAAGTATAATGTGGAAAAGGAGATGGGTATTTTTCTAGTTAGGAAATTCAGAGATGTCCTATTAATAGTACACTGCTTTCTAAGCTGTCAACTGTCACCAGAAGATTTCAGAACCACAGTGCTATGCAATTCTTTCCTCCTTTTCCTTAATAAAAGAAGATTACTTCAAATGTGAGCAAGTATCCTCATACATTTTGTGAGCACTCCATGCAAAGTCAGCCCCATGAGAGTCTTGCATATTCAAGAGCAAAATATAATTGACCTAGGTCCGTACAATTCGACGCCGTGGTAGAGAGTGCACAAATTCTGAATCTCACAATGAACCTATACTTGTTTTTTCCTGACATCAAAAAGACCCTGCTGATATGTTGAAATTTAATATAGAGAATAAAGCCTGATCTAATTGCACATTTGACACACAAAAAGTTAAAAATTAGCAATGAATTTTAGAAAAATGCAAAGGGCTTATTGCTCCACCTTGGAAGACGAGTAAAGATTTTAGCTTGTGACATGCATACAGGATAATAAATATCAGTCAATCAGTTCTTAGAGCTCTAATGAGCCTTTCAGTTGAATTCCAGGCAACAATCAAGGTAGACGCAGTTTTAACACTTTATTTATCTGAAGACCACCCAGCTGGCATGATCAGCTACCCAGAAGTCAGAGGAGAGCCAAAGAGGAATATGCACAGCACTTACTGAGTTCCTGACACACCCCACCATGATAAATTTAAACTTCTCAAGAATTGAGATGCATCCTATTGTTGGGAGTAAAGCACAGGAATTAAATAACTTATTCCCAAATGAAACAACAAAGTAAAAATTGTAATGTTCCTCCTGCAAAAACACAAGCTTTAGGCTGGGAGTGATGACACACCCTGGTAATCCCTGCTCTGGAGAGGCTGAGACACGAGGACCAAGGAGAGTCTGAGGTCAGCCTTTGTTACAAAGTGAGTTCAAGGCCAGCGTAAACTGCACAGTGAAACCGTCTCAAAAAGTCCACATGCATGCACCCCCCCCCACAGACATAAATAAATAAAACAAAACCTAAACATAAATACTTCTGTATAATATATGAAGAAACAAGTATCTTCAAAACAGACATAAATTGTTCAACATCAGTATAAATATTATGAATGCCTTAATCAAATGTGACCATTTCCTCAAAGTGATGTGATTCTACCTACTTTCAATGTCTCATCTCCTGCCATACACATTTATACTACACACCTTATCCAATATCTTACTTCAATTTGCAATTTTTTCAATGTACAAAAATAACACTTCTAACTATTGCATAGATTTATTTTTGCCTCTTGAAGGTTTGTCAGGATGAGAAAGCAAAAATTCTACTTTTCTAATAGTATTCAACTAACCCCACAGATCTGTATCTAACCATCATTCTAGGGGAGCAATAAGATGAAGGTGGGCAGAGGAGGACAGAGGAGGGTAGAGGAGCGCTGATGGGTGGAAAGGTTGAACCCACTGGGCTCCAGATGAAGCTTCACAGGGAAGCAGCTTGGCAACAGTATTTTCAACCCATTTTGAATATTATGTCTAAGACAACCTTAGGGCCTCCTATTTATTACAAATTCTGAAATTCATCAGTATCAAGGAAAATGTTTCTTCTGTAGGACCTACTTTTCAGTGGCCATGCTTCCTTTTTTACGAATTCTGGACATTCTTCCTGCCAGAAGCTGACCTGGGATATTTACGGGAACAAAGAATGCTGGGCGGGGTGCCCTGACTGTGTTCATTTAACCATCAGTGGGGTCCAGAGTGGACATTTGGTTTCAACAAATGCACTCTTGTGTGCTGGACAAAAATTTGGCAGGCAACAGAGGTGGATCCCAGCTCATTCGGTCACTGATGGATAGCCTGGGGTAAAGCTTGGCTCCTCATTTTGTTTCACTCTCCTTGTCAAATATGTCAGCAAATAAGATATTTTTTTTCCTCAAATTTCTCAAGCTTGCCACTGTTGGAAAATGTCCCCATCCCCTTTGCTCACTGTGGTGGCCTCATATCTGTTTTTCTGTTTTTTCCTTACCCTGAAGTCACCTAATTTATTCTTAATTCAGCAACAGCCAAATGCATATAGTTTCTTTAATACATAAAGCAGACCATTCTCTTCAATTCTGAAAACCTTCCAGCATTTTCTATTTTAACTTCCCGGGATGCCTACTACTTTTATGATATCATGCTTTTCCTTGTAACTTACTGTAGCCACCCGCACACTTCTGCTGTTTCTGAACACACACATTTTATTTCATGCCTATTCTTCCTTTTGCTTGAAAAGTCTTTCTCCACACAGCTGTGTGTCTCCTTTCCCCTTTCCTTAGTTATTGTCTGGATAAAGGATTCCCTCATTGCCTCATTTAAAATTATGAATGACTCTGCCAGCTCTACAGACGTGCAGTCACCCTTACACTTCTGCCCCTGCTGCCTCTGGTGCTGAATTCTATAGACCCATTCGACTGTACCATCATTTCTACTGTTTCCCTTGCTCTGTGATTTTGTTGACATCATAGCATCTTCCTTCTGCCTGCCCACATCTTTTCACTCCAAGTTCCTCATCATTCTTCATATATTTATAAATATTATGACATTACATAAACAAAATGTCCTTGCCAATTAATTTTCTGTTTGTTATTTCTTACACTAAAATTTATTAATAGAAACTGGAAGCCCATGGTGCTAAAATGTGTAGAATAGCAAGGTTGAAAATGTTCCTGTTGATGATAAATTCATTTCATGCAACTTTCTGGTCTTACAGTTGACCATATCTATTTAAATATTTTATTGTAATCTAGAATATTTAGAAAGAACATTGCTAGAACATATATCCCTTAGGAGAAGGATAAGTAGTTATAAAAACTATGTTTTTTGTATACAGAAACTGCTCAGAAACATCTAAAATTTGATAATGGAATGTTAAGTTTCTTGCATGAGTAGTTCAATGCCCATAATTAGCTCACACACCCTCAGAAGCATATCAGCTACTGCACTAGTCTAGCATTGATGAAAATTGCAGAAAAGCTGAGGATAACTCTGGTGGGTAGAAAAATACCCCCTTTACCCTTGCTGTATGACACATACACACACACACACACACACACACACACACACACACCTATGTCCTAATCCATGAAAATTTAAGGTTATCTTACTTGATAAAGGGAATTGAGGGATGATATTGTTAAGATTTTCAGAGCAAGCTCTACCTCACTGTATAAATTCTTTCAAAACGAAAAATTTCTGAGCTGAAGTGGTGGTAGGTAGAAATATCACTACTGAAAATAGCACACAGAGATGGCACCATGAAGAGAAATAAACTTTTGAACCTGGAGGAAGTGGCAAAATGCAGAACTATAAATGACCTGGAAATAGTAAGGCTAGTCCAGATTCTTTAGAAAGAAACACAGCTCTGTTGATAGCTTGTTTTATTTTTATTTTTTTCCATTTATTTATTTGGTATATGGACTCACTATGCAGATCACATTCCTAGTGATCCTCCTGTTCCCAGCCTCCCCAGCATTAGGATGACAGGTGTGTGCCACCATGCCAAGAGTCTGTTGCTGGCTCAGTGAATCCTGGGGCAGGGCGAGCACAATATATGGTCCCAGGAATAGAACCCTGGTCCCTGCTATAAGCAGGGACTTCATCTGCTGAACTATCTTACGGGCCCTTGATAGCTTTTTTTTATATCAGGTTCAGATATCAGAATTTTGAGTAGTAGAACTTTAAAATAACTTTCTCAGTGACAATTAGTTATAGCAGCAATAAACATGAATATTATTATGTGACACTTAAAAAAAAAACAACCTAAAGTTAAGTTGGAGGAAAAAGTTGAAAAGAAAAACGCATACTTGCACATGCTCAAAAAGTCCAGGTTAACAAGATATGCGGCCCTAAATGCCTGTTTAAGAAATCTACAATCCTTTTAGGAGGATGTATTATCTTTAGATAAGAGCTAAATGAGTAAGTCATGTTGGCTGAAATGATAAGAAAATTGAGTCCCAGCTGGAGTAAGTCAGAGTCCATTGTTGTGACAGGCTGAGAAAGGAGCACATGCTCAGCGTGCCTGGCCTCTAAGTTTGCTGCCTGAGGGACGAGTTCATCACCAGAGCGCTAACAGAATCAGCATAGTCTGAACCCAGGGACACTGAAGAAAAAAGAAAAAGTAGAACAGCCCTCTGCAGATGGTAGGGCTCTGAGCTTAGCAGCTAACAGATACCTTGAGGCTTTTCCTCAGAACTGGGCAAAAGAGTCAGCATGCATGCCATGTATAAGCTCATAGAACAGTAATATAATAGCACAAGGACAATGTGATTAGGACCGCAAGAAATGAAGAAAGAGAAATAAATCAGTATATCTCCACAACTGGGATAAAGGTGTATCTATATCTATGTCTATACTTTTACCTATACCTACAGTTCTTTACATATCTATCTGGCTATCTATCTATATCTATATCTATATCTATCTATCTATCATCTATCTACATATATACATATATATATATATATATATATATATATATATATATATATAGAGAGAGAGAGAGAGAGAGAGAGAGAGAGATACAACCCTAGAAATGACTTCAAATTTCCCAGAATCTCTTGACAGGGTAATTTGTAAAGATGTCCCACTGGAAACATATACTTAAGTAATAAGTAAGCTCGTTTATTCATTTAAATGCACAGACATTGATGGAAAGCTATCTGAAAAAGTTGTAATTTAAGATATTCTACACAACTGATACCACATGATATTGATCTATTTTAAAAATGTGGGAGGGGCCAGGGAGATGGCTCAGTGGAGTAAGCGCATCCCTGGCAAGCACAAGGGCCTGAATTCAATCTCTGGCTCTGCAAAAAAAATTAAATTAAATTAAAAAAATGTGGTAAAGGGCCGGGGAGATGGCTCAGTGGAATAAGCACTTCCCTGGCTAGTGCAAGGGCCTGAGTTCAATCCCTGGTTCTGCCAAAAAAAAAAAAAAAAAAAAAAAAAAAAAAAAAAAAAAAATGTGGTAAAAGTTTCCCTAAGGAATCCTGAGTTAGTTCACCATACCTCAGGATTCCTTAGGGAAATGCATTGTCCTTGTGCCGTTATATTACTGTTCCATGAGCTTATGCATGGCATGCATGCTGACTCTTTTGCCCAGTTCTGAGGAAAAGCCTCAAGGTTTCTGTCAGTTGCTAATATACCTGGAATTCTCCAAGCTGAGAAATAACTAGGAATATTGTCATATTTGGGGGTTTTCAAAGAGAAGAATACAATACAGGACACACTTTGCATAGCATTATTTTATGAGTCACCCAAAGAATCTTATAAAAAGACCACAAGAGATCTGTCCACACATTGAAGGCCAAAGAATCTAGCTCAGGGCATAGATTCTACAATATTCTGGATGAGTCTTGCTGAAGACTTAGAGCTCATCACAATGCCTCTCACAAGTCCACCTGGAGGCCTAGAGCCCACTACACTGCCTCACGAAGGCCTCTTTCAAAAAGCTGCCCTGAGAAGGGCCAAAGATCAGTGGTGGAAGCTAGAAATATATGTCAGTGGAATGAAGGTTCTGTGCTGGCAGACTGAGGAATCTGCACTGGAGCCAGGAAGCAATGCCCAGCGTGAGGTCCAGAGCTCTCCTGAAAACACCACAGTCACGCCCAGCAGCAGTGAGGTCTCGAGCTCCACTGAGGATGAGGATGGCTGAGTTCCCATCAGGAAAGCTAGCATCACAAGCTTCTCCCAGATACTGAGCTGTGTACTATTTTCCCTTTAGGAAGCAATGCTCAAGGCGAGGCCCAGAGCTTTCACAAAGTGAACTGAAGGCATTTTCAGTAACAACAAGATCCCAAGCTCCTCCTATAAGAATAGCCATGTTCATGGTAAATCCAGCATGACAGGTTTCTCATAGCCCATGAGAAACTGAACCTTTCACCAGTTCCCCAATAGCTTGTACAGCATAACTCACAGCCTTCCTACTGATTTTCCAGTTCTGTCTCTTATGCTGCTGGCAAAAATCCTCATTGGGCTGAATATCAGTTGAAAATCCACCACAAACAGCAACACAAAAGCTTTTAAAAATGTAAAATGTACTGGTCAATATAAACACACAGAAAAATTCAGAATGTGGTATGTCATGGTGTGTAGGTCAATTTTAAATCTAGAATAAAAATGAAAAGACAAAATTATAAAAATATAGCTACAAAGTCAATTATCTATGAAAATAAAAACAGGTAAAATATATCAGTGATATAGTGAGGGGGAGAATTCAATGTAGCATTACTGCAGGTGGTTCATGCTGCTCTCAGATTTAATAATGGTAAGATGTTTTATGTATGTTCTGTGGAAACCACAATGAAAATGCATATAGCAGGTGAACCCAAGAAATGAAGGCATAGCACTACCAAGCAGTGAATCACAAAGCAATATACCAATGAAAAAAGAAACAATAGAAGTGAAGATATACAAAAAATAAATTAAAATGTCAGCTATTGGTCCTTTATTATTAATAATTTAACATAAATGGATTAAACGTTGCATGCCAAAGATATACCATAGTTGAGTACTTAGTAAACAAATGTAAGTGTACAATTCCTGTAAGACTCAGTTTTGATTTAATTACACATATTTTGTCATTACATCCAGTGGAATGAAAGTGGAAAGCAAAACAGAGCAAGGATATTTATACTTTGTTATGTAAAGCAAATTAGCCTCAAAAATTTTCATGAAACCAAAATGATCATTAATAATGATATGATTCTTAATACACCTCATATATATATGTATTCATATTCTATCAAATATAGGAGAAGAATATACATTCCTCACAAGTATAGATAAAGTATTCTCTAGGGTATAATATCAGTTTGGTCACAGGAGAAGTGTAAACGAATTTAGAAACATAGAAATCATGAAAGCTATTTAAAAACAATAGATGGGCAATTTTAAAAGTCAATAGAAAGAAAACTAGAATATTTACACAATATGTGAAAGGTAAATGACACATTTAGAAACAAAGGAGAAATTGGAGAGTAATCTTATACCTAAAACAGAACTAAAATACAATATAACAAAACTTACCGGTTTCAAGAAAAGTATCACTAAGAGCAAAGTTTTGATGATAATTTCTACATTTCCAAAAAAGATTTGAAAAAAATGCAACTTAAATGCAAAGGGTAGCAAAAAGATAAGCTCGAATTTATCAGAATAGAAAAATAAAGATGAAACAAAGAATCAAATGCAGAATAGTAAAACAAGAAAAAAAGTCAGTGATATTAAACTGGCTTTCTTTCTTTCTTTCTTTCTTTCTTTCTTTCTTTCTTTCTTTCTTTCTTTCTTTCTTTCTTTCTTTCTTTCTTTCTTTCTTTCTTTCTTTCTTTCTGAGATACTGGAGATTGAACACAGGATCTTGTGCTTGCCAAGCAAGAGTTTATTCTACTGAGCTATCTCCCCCATCCCTAGCTGGTTTTTGAAAACACAGAACTCTAGCTAAAAACAAAAGAAAAAAAGCTTCAAGAAGTTAGACACAAAGGAATAGGATAAAAGCAAAGGCCACAGAAGTAAAATAGCTCACAAGAAGACTGTGCATTATAATACAGTGCATTATAATGCACAGTCTTTGCAATCCGAAGAAACAAACTTACAATGAGATATGTACAAATTCTCAAGTTGAAAGCAAGTGGGAAAAATGGATTAATGGATAATTCTATTAAGCATTTAATACACTAGCACCAACTCTCCAATTTTTCAAAGTATTTGAAAAATACTTCCAAATTTATTTTTTCTTTTGTTTTATTTTTTCTATTTTTTTAGGGAAGGGTCTACAAGGTGTTCAGGGTCTCACTACTAGATGAGACATGTGACAATTCTGTTTACAGCCTCCCAAGAGCTAGGATTACAGGCGTGTGCCACCACATCTAGATTCAATTGCCATCTCATCTCACCTTGGGGGTGAGGCTGTCATGACAGACCCAGGGATTGAACCCCCAGCCCATGCACATGCTTGCAGGCACTTTAATCCACTGAGCCATTTGTCTGACCCTCCAAATTTATTTTTAAAGTCATCAGTACCTTGAAACCAAATCTAGACAAAGCATTGCAAACAAAGGAGGTAGGGAATTATACTTCTATTTACAATACAATCAAAATAGTAAAATGCACAGCAATAAACTTAAGACAAAATATTTGTACATTTAAAACTATAAAACATTGGAGAAAGAAATTAAACACAAATAAATGTCAGCTATTCATGTTCCTGGACTAGAAGAGAACATAATTAAAATGATCATAATGCCTAAAATAATTTATACTTTCATGGTAGTTTGTCTCAAATTTCCAGTGATGTGTTTTACAAAAATTTTAAAAACATTCCTAAAATTCATATGATTCTAAAAAAAGAATGAAAAAAGGCAACCGAAGCTAGAAAAAGAAGTGTGATGCTTCAGGTATCATACTTCTTGCCTTCAAAAATCTGTTAAAACTATAGTAATTAAAAATGTGTTTGCTGTCTGATAGACAAGTGTATAGATAGACAAAAGGAGTATAAGAGAAAGCAGAGAGATAAGCCCACATAAGTCATAAGCAGTTATCGGATCTTCAGTAGAGCTTTTAAGAACATGTATGAAACACGGATAGTACATACACCAAATGGTTGTGGGAATGATGTGTACCCACAGGCAAAGGCATACAATCCGACCTAACTTAGACCACACAAATTTCAATTAACAATGGACAAAACACCACATGAAATCTGAAATCGCTAACAGGACACGTATGGCAAAATCTTCCTGACACTGACTTTGGTAATGATTTCTTTGATATGAAAATAATATCACAAGAGACAGAAACAAAATTAGAAAAATGGGTCTCTATTAAGAAAAGAAGGTTCTGCACAATAAAGAAGATACTGAACAGTGAAAAGGTGACCTATCAAATGGGAAAACAAATCATTGTAATCAATGTTAAAATGGTGAACATCTAAAATGTACAAGAGGCTTTTAGATCAGTAGTAAACAATCAGTCAAGCATATATGGGAATTTTCCAGTCAAAAAATAATTAAATATACATTTCTTCACAAAAGACATAAAAATGTTTAGGTATGTATGAAACATCACAATCATCTGCGAAGTACAAATAACAACCACTTCAGCCTATTACTATAGTTTCCTCTTAAAATTGAGATAGATCTACAATATAATCCAGCAATCTCATTCTGGGTACTTATATTCCAAAAAAGCAAAAGCAAAATCTCAAATAGACCTATATACCCACATTTATAATAATATTAAAATGCATTAGTAACTGCCTAAATGTCCATTGATTAGGAAAATGCAGTACATAATACCAATGGAATGCTATCAACCTACATACAACAAGAAGTGTTTGTCATTGTGATAGCACAGATGAACCAGAACACTTTGCTAAAAGAAAAGAGGCAGATAAGAAAAAAAGAATCTATATATTTTTTTGTAAAAATAATCAAACCCATAGACAGAGAGCAAATAAGTGAGTGCAAGTGATAGGGGAACCAAAGAAATAAGAGCAGTCAATGACAGTGACAGAGAGAAACAAGATGTTCATCAAAATAGACTGAATTATGCAAGATGAGTTCTACAGGCAGACAGCACATTATTCATACAGTCAACCATATTGCATTGTGGGCTTAAAATGCGTTAAGATCACACTTGTCATAGTAAGCATTTTTCTAAATGTTAAAAATAAAAAGGTCAAGTATAGATTTCTTCTATGGTAGATGAGAAAGGAAGCATGTGATGGATTGATAGTCTTAAAAATAGTAGTTGCAAGGACTGCAGAGAATGCTCAGCAGTCTGACCTAGGCAAGTACAAGGACCCAGGTTCGATCCCTGGCACGCCAACCCAACCACCAAGACCAGGCATGGTGGTGCAGACTTGAAATCTCAGTGCTAGGGAGGCTGAAAAAGGAAAATCACTATGAGTCCAAGCTGTATAGCGAGACCCTACACAAATACATAAAATTTAAAACAAACAAAAACAGTAATTGCAGAAAACTGTTTTCATTCAAGGTATTCTTTTGATTACTTTGGAAATTTATTCAGATATTTTAGCTCTAAAATATGTAGTTCATTACCTTCAGTCCTTGAATTTCTTTAATGTCTCTGCATCACAATGCCCTGATAAATTGGATTTAACAGATTGTTTCAAGTCTCTTTTTAAAATCTGCCTTTGTGGCATATAACTTTTGTCCCAATAGGAGTAGAAATAGGGCAGGTTTGTTTGATCAATGGAAAGCCACCTGAAAGTCTAATCCACCTCTTTCTTCTTAGTGTGGTTATCAGAAAGTGGTTTTATGTATCTGAACTTCAATTTTCTAATACGAATTATGGCAGCCAGTGTGCATGTAAATTAGATCAGCTTTGGGATGCCTCCATGGACTGGTGGAACACAGTACTGGGAGTTGTGGGGTGGGCTTGGGCCTGGATGTGGGCAGTATTCGATCTCTGTCTGTGTCCTGCTCGGTACTGTTCTCCTGTTTTGTGGCCAGGATGAATTCAGTGGCCCTGCTCCACTACGCTCTTGTGCCACATTGTTTCTACCTTGGTATCAGCTGACTATGAACTGCATCTTCTTAAAAATGTAAGCCTCATTGACCTCCTTCTTTAAACTTGGATGTTGTGTCCAGCAATGGGTAAGCTGATGAATATGAATCTAATTGGGCTACTTACCCCAATAATGTTAAGAATTATAGGATCAGGTCAGAAAATGTCACAATGAGCAAAGTATACAAACATGGTACAAAAATGTAGAAGAGTAAATATTATGCCTTCCCTTCTCCTGCTGCACCATACCATTACCTCCTCAACAGTCATTTTCAACTGGAAAGATCTAAATATAGGAAATGATTATTAATTGGAAAAACATAGCATATAAGACCCAGAATTTATTATGTGTAGAAAAAATATTCATTAAGAGAGATCCATCATTTGCAGATCCCAAAATTCGAACAAAATGAAAACACTGGACTCATGTTGCTGTTGGGCAACAAAACTAGGCACCCTGAGAGATGAGATTCATGTTTTGTCCCATTTTGCTTTTCTGAATAAAATTACATGTTATAGAGTTGCAGGGCTTAGAATACTTAGTATATGTTGTGATACTATTTCTTACAAGACACTAATGGAAACTTAACTCCTGGGAATGAAATAAAAACAATATAAGGGCAGTGTGCAATATAAAGTGTAAGTACTTAGAATTTCAGTACCTAGCACATGTCATAGAAAGGACATGGTAGAAAGGAGTGACCAGCAAATACCTGTAAGTCTAACCTGGACTCTTATATGTATCATAAATTTAAATAGGCTACTCTGTTCTCTAGTCTGTGCAACAGAAACAAGTATCTCACACATTAAATGTGACAAGATTTATGTGGTGTAAAATGTTTGACGTTTAATCAATAGAAGTCAATCAAAGCAAATATGAAGACTGTAGGAAACAAAACTTTTATCCAACGTCTTTTGAATTGTAGCATGTGTATATGTGTGTGTGTGTGTGTGAGTGAGTGTGTGAAGGTTCATATGAATTTTATTTCATTATATTTTACTATTTTTGAATGTATTTGACTATTGCAGGGTCTCACTATGCAGCTAGGATTTGTAGTGATCCTCTGGTTTTCAGCTATCACCACTTCCCTCTGACTCTGGCTGGCTCAGCCTGGCCAGGGGGTAGGGCTGGTATGGCTTGTGATGCCAGGGATCGAACCGCAGCCCCTCACATGCCTAAGCTTGCCTAAGCAGGTGCTTTAGCCTGTTAAGCTATCTTGCTGGCCCCATGTGAATTTTATAATGTATAATGAAGCAGTTAAAAAACAAAGTTGTTCTATTGATTAAAACATGGAACAATGACTTTGCTCCTTTCCTAAAAGAAGTAGAACATCTCAACAACTCACATTTTCTAGATTAAGATCCAAGTCATTCACATTGTTTACAAGTTCTAGATGATAGAATGACTCCATGCCTTGCTACTCCCAGCATGCCACTACTCACCCAGTTTGAAAAAAAAAGTTGGTTACTTGGTATGGTGACAGGAAGAGACTAAGCAGGTAGAGATAGCTCATAAATTGAAGCTGAGCTTTACAAGTGTCAAAGTTCTTCCAGTTCTTACTATCGCTCCCTTGCCATCATCACATCCTCCTTTAAACATCGTTAGGAGAAACTGAGTGTCTTTGATAGAGTATTCAGGATGTGCATTTTACAATAGCAACATTTACCAAATGCATAATAGAATCATTAACAATCTTATGCAATAAGTATATTCTTTGTTTTCACTTATGGAAATAAAGACTTTATTTCTTATACCTTATAAACAGGAGAAAGGCAACAGTGGTTGAAATTCTGAAGATTTTTCATGTGAATGTTAATTTATAATATTTGACCAAAAGGAAAATTGGCAATATACTTGAAAACAAGGAAGCTACAGTGAGGATATGTTTAGCAGAGATATCTTTACTTTGCTTCGATCTTTCCAGCAGTTGTTCTTTTAGGAGTCAGCAGTACTTGACATATAAATAAAGTGATTATACATATAAGTATGTAAATTAGGTTTATTTTTTCTAGAAAAGAGAGATCTCAGCTGAAACAAAGATTTGCATATTCATTAATAAATTACTTAACATTATTAAACTTATTTATATGTAAAGTAAGAAAAAGTACTCTTTTGGAGGATATGTTTAGCAGAGATATCTTTACTTTGCTTCGATCTTTCCAGCAGTTGTTCTTTTAGGAGTCAGCAGTACTTGATATATAAATAAAGTGATTATACATATAAGTATGTAAATTAGGTTTATTTTTTCTAGAAAAGAGAGATCTCAGCTGAAACAAAGATTTGCATATTCATTAATAAATTACTTAACATTATTAAACTTATTTATATGTAAAGTAAGAAAAAGTACTCTTTTGGAGAATGATGACTGCTAACCAATAAGTAGAAAAATATTAGCAGCCATTATTTTCCACAGCAATCAGCATGTTTTTAAAAGTAACAATTACTTGAATATAGGAAAGCAAACATGAGACTTGATCAAAAGAAACTAAAAATTATTTTTTGCATAATTTGTATTCATTATATAGCATGATACTGTTTTTTGATTATTATTTTCATAAAAGTTAACAAATATAGCCTGGTAAAAGATATTAAAATGATAATCATGATATCATGACCAACTGGGGCATAAATAAATGGAAAAAATAGCTGTTGAAATATGAGCATTGAAAATGGTTTAAACATGTTTAAAATGATTAGCTATTCTTTCTAATTTTTTACCTTAATTCAAATAGTGGAACACAAGGAAGGCCAATTTCTAACATAATGAATTATTTCCTACTGTAATTGTACAATTAATATTCTAATTGATACTGAATATCTAAACATTTACAAAAGATAATGAGAACTAAAATATCAGAACAGGATCATCAGTGATTATTTGTTAGGCATATACCATTTACATATACAAAATTGTGATTCCTAAAATTAACTTAGAATCATACTCACATTTGCCTGCTTTCTTACATCATTTTATTCTCTAAAATAAAAGGAGATCATATATAGCTTTTGAACAAGTATGAATGCTGTTGGGATAAATTTGATCTTTCCCTGCTTGAATCCTGTTTGGAAGCTTATGACTGGAACATTGCTGTAGGCATCTCTACCCCATTGATGGAATTAGTAAGTCCGTCCACCCTCTATGACTTGAGGGAACCATAAAAAGCATCTATCACTGATGGCAGGCAATGAAGGAAAAATTATATGTAATGTCAGATGGCGGAATATGGGGAGAAGACGTATGATAATGAGAGCACAGGCAGACAATTGCAGGTAAGAAATGAGATTATTTAAAATGATACTCAAAGTAAAATTATACACAATCAGCCATTCCCATTTACTTTTGTGATTGAAAAGAGAAAGTTGTTATGTCTTAGAGATAATGTTTAGGTCAAACTTGACAACTTGAGTAATGAGCCCCTCGTGTAATAATTCTAGCTGACTTGACAGAGTGTCCACCAGTCAGCGATGGAGCAAACATGCTGAGATATAATTTTCCCTGGAGCCCAATGTCTTTAATGTTGTAGAAGGAATGGTTAATTATTGTTAGATAGTAATAGTGGCAGTATTTCCAGTGCTGAGGTTGGTGCATATATTTAAGCATGTAAACATTTTTTTAAGCTTCCATGATTTCTATGAAATAAAAATTGAATTAAATTCTACCTTCATACTTTTGCTTTTAACTCAGCATACTTTTATATCATGGAAGCTTTGTTTGAAATTAAAATATTCATTATACTTTTATGTCTTCTTTTTTTAATGTGGTCAATTAGAGTGGCATAAGCCAGTGGTTATTTTTATCACCATAAAAGTGACATATGTAAGAACAGAAATTTTATAGAACTGATTCATATAAATCATCCAGGTTACTAAAATATAAAAACAATATAATATAAAACATACTAGTTAAAATTATTCTTGATATTCCAAGGGTATTGAAATACATTTTACCATACAGACATCTTCAGAACCTCATCTAGAAGCACAGACCTGACCATGAAGCCACCAACCAAATTATACAAAATTTTGACAACAAAAGTAGAGTGGCATGAATATATGGGCTCTTAGAATTTAGAGCTAAGAAAGGATAAAAAATTTGAATTACACATAAATTACCATCTAGCTGTGAAGGGAATTAGCTTGAGCCTCTACCTAAATTAATGGCATGATGATTTTCAGTGGTGAATTCACATTTTATTAGATGGATTAAATCCATTGGGCCCATTTTGGAAATGCACTTATTCTTGAGATTCAAGGTTTAAATTTAATGAATTCAAAGAACATTGTGTCTAGTTGTTCCCCCAAAGCCTCATGTAAGTCATGGGGCAGATGCAGCTGGAGGAGCAACAAGTGGCTCAAGGGTCGGGGCCACAGGGTGAGGGTGGGTCTTAAGGGGCAGGGCTAGAGGAACTCAAACCATTAAACTGGAAGCTCACACTGCTCTATCCCATGAAGCCAGTGGCCTCCCTTGGAGGTGTGAAAAGAGTCATCCTGGACACGGTGGTGCCCAAGCCTCTCTTCCAGACCCTGTAATGATTGAGGCTGTGTTGGGCAGAGAGGAGATGTTTCGAGTCTCCTGAGCAAATAAGGTTCCAAGGTCTTGCTATGTAATTCAGGATGTTTCAAACTATGAAACCTTCAGTAACTGTGAGCTACATAAACCTATCCTTCCCTTACTTCAAGCGTTGGCTATTTGTCCCAGCAACAAGAAAAGAATAATTAATATAAACAGTAACCTTACAATAGAACAAAAATTTAGAAGTAATTATTTTTGTGCTTTTGTGAACTCTATAGAACACAACTGAGCACAAATATTAAGTAACAGAATAAAGAAGGATTAAAATAACCTATGTAAGACTAAATAAAATTAATACTTCTGACTGTGATATACTTTTTGATTTTCCATGTCAGTGTCCACTGAGGAGCACTCACCTGGAAAGAGGCACTACCCCACCAAAGGCACTCAGTGGTTCCACACTGGACCTCACCTAGCTCACTGGCTCTGTCACTGGGCACAACAGCTCTCTCACCCTGGGAGAGCAGGGGCTATAGGGTAGGGCTGGAGCCGGTAAGTAAATCCAGCAAAGTGAGCTCTTTCACCAAAACTGACCTAGTGATCTTCTGTGAACCACCTTAGTTCTCAGTATGGTCCCATTTCCCAAAGGCACCAACCACACTGCCCAGTGAACAGACGATTATCATGGATACCAATTCATTCTGGCAGGGAAAAAAAAAAAAAAAAAAAAAAAAAAAAAAAAAAAAAAAAAAAAAAAAAAAAAAAAAAAAAAAAAAAAAAAAAAAAAAAAAAAAAAAAAAAAAAAAAAAAAAAAAAAAAAAAAAAAAAAAAAAAAA